>CM067174.1:868342-990236 GCA_034093135.1 Erigeron breviscapus
GACTCGGTTGTGAAGCAGTTTTAATCTTAAATGAAAACCCGAAATGTTTGACAATATCTGAACAATCCACAAGCCTCAATAACACGACTAAGCAAAAGTGAACAAATGAGCCTATCAAAATCATCCTACTCCAACGAACTTACTATTGGGGTTGAATATATATGAATAATCACTCATTGCTCGGTCGTGATGCATATCTTACCATAGGCTTGAACAAGGATCATAGCTTCACCGACATGGCGTGAGCACCAAGTACATCATCAAAATTTGGCATATAAGTCGGTTGTAATGTTAGGCTAAGGGTATTTACAATGGGATTTGGGAAATTTAGGTTAGTGATAACAGGAAATAACAAAAGTTTAAGTTATGTACAAAATAGTCTAATCAAACCCTTACCATTGATTCCCACCAACCCATAAGATGCTATCCCATGAACACACCTCAAAAGTAACAAGCAAAACCCGACACCATTGTGGTGTATCAACTTCAAACAACTTAGGAACAACCAAATCTTCCAATCTATTCACGAACCAAATGATACAACAATTCTTTTGACATATAAAAATGAGAAGTACCCACTAGTAGCCCAAGTTCTTTTTTTTTCTTTTTTTTTTATTTTTTTTTTTTTTTTTCTGTTTTTCACTTTTTTCTTCTTATTTTGAACCATTTTTACTCTACTAGTAGGCACCCTCTTACAATGATGAACAATGTCAATTAACAATATACTTCCTTTGAACAATCCAAGACATTCCCCAATAACTTGACCAATCGTCGTATCCCCATAGACCAAGAATATTCCAACCGATAACCACTGAAGCTCTCTCAAACCGCCCAAACCAAACCAATGACAATCAATGGCCCCCAAAATTAGACTATCGGTATGGCGAGGTAAAGTTTACATATTTAAGTGGATTTATACAAAGGAAAAGGCTAAGTTCAAAAAAGGTGTCTAAATGTATCTTGCACTAAAGATGAGTGCAATAAAGGTTTACAAAGAAAGGAAAATCACTGACCAGAGTAGCCAGCAACACAAAACATGTATGTACATGTATAAAAGTATGTATACAAAAGGTAAAAATATACATAAGCAAGGGGTGAATAGAAAGAAAATACGGGTCAAACCTAGTATGCCAATTCGTCATCCAATGTACTTATATCACAAAAGTGATCTCACTGCGGTCTCGTAACGATCACCAGGCCAAGTTCTAGCTCAACACATCACCGGCACACTCATATCAAAGAAAGGAACCCGGAAATGGAATAGATTAACCTCAAATTTGCACATTTTAGTGTAGAGTTCGAAATGGAACCCTTACTCCCGAATAAATCCAAGAGTCTAAGAGAGGGACAAATTTACAAGGCAATCAAACCAAAACCGTCAACACCTAGCACATCTATAAATGAATGATGAATCTCACAACTTTTAGGTGAGTTCGAAATGGAACCCTTACTCCCGAATAAATCCAAGAGCCTAAGAGAGGGACAAATTACAAGGCAATCAAACCAAAACCGTAAACACCTAGCACATCTATAAATGAATGATGAATCTCACAACTTTTGGGTGTTTGGGATATTTGAGTATGCAAGTAATGTTATCAATCCACAAGGATTAGCCCAATAACCGTTCAGAACACATTTCGCCGATTAAATTTGTACCAAGGAAAAAAAAATTGTAGTAAAATTGCTCATTAAGGTATTATGAATTAAGTGACAAAAGCAATTTACCACAAGGACAAGCTCAACACAAGTTTCAAATCATATCATCTTCCGTCATCCTACCAAATCGAAACCACCAATCTCAAACATGCACATCATAGTTCAGAGTTCAAGATAGAACCCTTACTCCTGGATAAAATCCAAAAGCCTACGAGAGGGACACATCTACAAGAACGGTTAAATCTCAATGGCAAAACAACAAAAGAGATATATCCGGTTACTTAAACCTATTTGCCACCCCCCACACTTAAGATGGACAATGCCCTCGATGTCCAATATTCGATCAAAACTAAGGTAAATAGGGGTAAGCAAAATAGACAGAAAGAATGAGAACACATACCGGATCATGGACACATTCCGTTTCAAAACAAGTAAGTCGACCCCGCACCACAAATTGCTCTTCCTAGAAAGGAAGTCCAATTTGCTTGACGGGAGAAACAGACTAGTCCAAAACGGAATGTGCGAAAGCTATGTGCGAAACAATGTCAGTAAAGATGCCAATTAAAAATGGTGCGCTGAACTTACTGCCAGCATATGCATGTGACATCATAGTGAGCTACTAACACGATCACACAATCAAACAAATCAATGCCAACGCATGTAGGTGAGAATGAGAATCCAACGGGTCCTCCCCCACACTTGGGTTCCACTAAGTATTTCCATCAATTCGGATCAAACCTGCTCAATTACACATCACAAGAACACATCCCAAAATATCCATACAAAATGCAAACTAAAAGAGTATCATGTAGAAAGTAAAAGAAACAAAGGAAAGTACAAGTGTTTCATCACCCCGTAGGGTGGATACCAGACAATGATAACTAAAGTAATGACATGAGAATACCAACATAACCAAACATCATATGATTCCATCCCACGGTACCGGATGGGAATCATCTCCACTACTGCTGCTGTCCATGGTAGCCATAAGGTAGTCCAGGTGTTCCAAAAATACTCGACACCCAATCGGACGCCTCCTCCTGAGCTGCACCCGAACCACCTGCATCTCCTCCTGACTGACCAGCATCAAATCCTGAATGAGCACCTGCATCCAAACCTGCAAAAGATGAAGAATCACCGCCCACATGGCCACCCTGAAAGACCCCAAACTGCACTGGACCTCGAGGAGAACCTCCTAAATCGTGGGGTGGTGGTGACATGTTCCTCGGGGCAGTCGTATGAGAGAAAAAGGACTGACCCCCCTGACGATAATCGGGGACATAAATAGGCGGTGGAGAGAACTGAGGAATCGGGTCAGGTCGAACAAACTCCCGACCGTGATACTGAGCATCCCACATCGGCTGGTAATAATCTAAGCAATAGTTAGTGCGGGCCTGCTGTGATCCAACCCAGCTGAAATCCTGGTCCATCCTCCTCTGGTATGCATCAAACTCATGCTGACTCTTCTACTGAGACTCATAAATATTCTGAACAGTGGTCCCCAAAAGTGTTAAATCAAACGAGCGAGGGATGGGAATGTTACGTCCAGTCCTCCTCGGTGGCTCCTGTGGAGCATCAGCCATCTCAACATCAGCCTCAACATCCTCCTCTGTACAGGAGGTGGTCCCTCAACTTCACCTTCATCCGCCAACAACTGCTCTTGCTCATTCGCCTTCTTCTTCTTCAAAATCTTTGCCCTCCAAAGCTCATTATACTGAAAACTCTCCTGATGCACTGGTAATGAAAGATAGGTTTGGCAATCATCTGAAGCAAAAACTCCCATCCTCTTATAAATAACCGTGATGAAATGCCCCAAAACCATATTCGAATCAGAATGATTACACATACGGTCAAGCAGTACAAGAGGAGGCAAAGCAAACCTTGATGGAGCACCTTCAGAAAATAACTTAAGTAACCACAAGTCATTTTGGTAAACCTTCTCCCAATGAGTAGATCGCTGCACCCAGAATGTCACAATCATGCGGTGGAGCAACCTCAAACGTACATTCTTTATCTTTGACACACCACTAGTGTATGTCCAAGTTTCTCCTCCCGTGATTCTTGTGAAATACTCCAAAATAGACTCTCCATCACCCAAATCGGCTCCTGTTCTATATCCCTTCTTCAAAATAGCCTTAAGTTCCGCACTCTGTAGCTCCTCTCTTGAATACATTCCACAATAATACCCAAACTCAGCAATCGACAGCCTCCTCTGCTGTCCCCCACAATAAAACGAGACTATCCTCTCCTCAAAAATATATTTGACTTTTCCCTAACTCCTTCTTCAGTTTCAAAGTTGAATAAAATTCCAAACACAACTCACGGTAGGTGGCCTCACGGTTATCAAATACCCGCCGCCAAATATCACAACTCACATCATGCCCTCTTGACTCCCCTCCAACTCTCAAACTCATAGAAAACCATCTTCTTATGTCCTCCTGCACTCCATATACCTGAGCTTGAAAAGGAGTTAAATGTCTTGCGGGACAGACCGCATGCTTAGCAAGCTTATACAACTTGTTCTTGTACATGTTCTTCTGAGGCTGCCTAACATTTCCAAATGAGAGCCAAGCATGTCTCTCGTTCAGTTCACCTTCAATGAATGTAAGCGGCACCTCCATCTGTTTCTTAGAAGTTTGACTTGGGACGTCAACGGCCTCACTAGATTGCCCCTCAACCATTTTCCTTTTTCCCGCGGCCTTATCATCAGCTCCCTGCATTCACAAACATGAAAACGTCCAATTGTGAGCATTAAGAATGCAAAGTTGGAAACCATATTAAACAAGTCGAAAATCTTGGCAGAGAAGTACCCCCACTGCGGCGCAGTGGGCATGCTTCACCCTCACTGTGGCGCAGTGGGGCAAAAAGACAAAACGGGCAGAGGATCCTCACTGCGGCGCAGTGAGGCAATGAACCCCCTCACTGCGTGCGGCGCAGTGGGGCATAATATCTGGGCAACAAGCTAGGTTCATCACGACTTAGCACAAAAAGGGGGTAATCACACAAGCAACTTCAGGGAATAATCAAACAATAATCTCCTTATAAATCGACATATACATCCCCCACACTTGTTCATAACAAATCCCCAATTTTTCCAAAACCCTAATTTCAAAATTAAAATCAATAATGGATGAACTAGATGAAAGATTTAACACCCAATTAGCTTCTATTGCCCACAAACATCAAAACCCCTAAATAAATTCGAAAGATTAAGCTAGCATAAACCCTAGAAATTAAAAACTTAAAAATAAAAGAAAAATACAAAGAAACAAAAGAGAAAAACTTACACTTCTTCCCATTATGCAATGTATGAAGATGAAAATCTGGAGAAAGGATTAAAGATGGAAGAGAATGGAAGATCTTGATGGGAAATAATGGGTGTTTTGGTTTTCTTCTTTGAGGAGAGAAAGAAGGAGGTATAAGTAAAAAGTGAAAAATATGAGTTACTCACACTTACCAGCCCCTATCTTGACTTACCCGGCTCCTCACTGCGGCGCAGTGAGGAATGACCCCCTCACTGCGGCGGCGCAGTGAGGTGAACCCCCACTGCGTGGGCGCAGTGGGAAGTTTTCCAACCTTGGGCAGAGACTTTTTGATGCGGCGCAGTCAAGGATCCTACCCCACTGCGGCGCAGTGGGAAGTTTTCCAACCTTGGGCAGAGACTTTTTGATGCGGCGCAGTCAAGGTTATCCCACCCCACTGCGGCGCAGTGGGGATCCTCTGAAAATTTTTTCTTCAAACATTTATGTCAAAAACTCAAACCACACTTACCCGGAACCGCTTCAAATCGAAACCACACCTGCACTAACAAATAAAACAAGATTAGAACTAACTAATTAAAGGAAAGTAAAACGCAAATAAAAATAAACACGGGTTGCCTCCCGAGAAGCGCTTAAGTTATTAACGAGTCTTTAGCTTGACTCGACCAACCTTCAAGTTTCCAATTCAAACACAGGGATCTCATCAAATACCCCCTCGACCTGCTCTTCTTCCAAATATAGCTTAAGTCGATGACCATTGACAATGAACAAACATTCACCATTTCGCTTAAACAACTCAACATAACCCGATGGATATACGTGCTTAATCTCAAACGGTCCAATCCACCTAGAAGTTAGTTTAGGTTGCTTAATCTTAAATTTAGACAAGAATAACAACACTTTAGCTCCAACTTTAAACTCCTTTCTACGAATCCTCTTATCATGCCAAATCTTGGTCCTCTTCTTATATAGCCTCGAATTCTCATAAGCACCTAACCTAAGCTCATCAAGTTCATGGAGTTGCAACATCCTAAGTTCACTTGCTTCCATCAAATCCAAATTCATATTCCTTAAAGCCCAATACTCCTTATGCTCTATCTCAATAGGAAGATGGCAAGTTTTGCCATAGAGCAACCGGTATGGCGTAGTGCCAATCGGCGTCTTATAAGCCGTCCTAAACGCCCACAAGGCATCATCTAACTTCTTTGACCACACCTTGGGGTTATCTCCAACAGTTTTCTCCAAATACTCTTCAAAGGCCCTATTTGTGTTTTCCACTTGACCACTGGTCTGTGGATGGTACGAGGTAGAAAAATAGTGGACAACACCATACCTCTTCATCACTTTGGCTAACTGATGGTTTGCAAAATGGGTTCCATGGTCACTAATCAAAGCTCTAGGGCAACCAAAACGACAGAACAACTGTTTCAAGAAATCAATGACTACACGCGCGTCATTCGTGGGCAAAGCCTTGGCTTCGGCCCATTTAGACACGAAGTCAACGGCGACAAGATTGTACTGAAACTTATTAGACGGTGGGAATAGTCCCATAAAGTCTATACCCCAGACATCAAAAACCTCACATACCTGAATACTATGTTGAGGCATCTCATCCCGTTTAGTGATGTTCCCCTGTCGCTGACAGATGTCACAAGTCTCAACCAAAGTTTGGGCCTCCTTGAAAATTGTTGGCCAATAGAAACCTGCATCAAAAACTTTCTTACACGTGACTGAAGGACCATAATGACCCCCAGTTGGCCCGTAGTGACACGCATCCAAAATCTCTCTTGTCTCACTTCCAGCAACACATCTCCTAACCATACCATCTGCACAAACACGAAACAAGTATGGATGGTCCCAAAAATAATACTTAACATCCGATATGAGCTTCTTCTTCTGCTAGGACGTGAAATCATTAGGTATCTCACCTACAACCAAATAATTAGCTATATCTGCAAACCAAGGAGTTTCATCAGAGTTAGAAATAAACATTAAAGACTCATCGGGGAAGTGATCATTGATCTCCCCATCACGAAGTTCCTCCTGATGAGGATCTTCCAAACGACTCAAATAGTCGACAGCCAAATTTTCAGCCCCTTTCTTATCCTTTATCTCAATGTCAAATTCTTGCAACAAAAGAATCCAACGAATAAGCCTGGGTTTAGTATCCTGTTTCGAGAACAGGTACTTAAGGGCTGAATGGTCAGTGAAAACTATGGTCTTACTCAAAACAAGATATGATCTAAACTTATCAAATGCAAAGACCACTGCAAGCAACTCCTTTTCTGTAGTGGTGTAATTTTGCTGGGCGGGGTTCAAAGTCTTACTAGCAAAGTAAATGGGTTTGAAATGTTTCTTAACCCTTTGCCCTAGCACAGCTCCAACAGCATAGTCACTTGCATCACACATCAACTCGAAAGGCAATTCCCAATCTGGAGCTACCATGATAGGAGAATCAGTCAACTTCTCCTTCAATACCTGAAAAGCACTCAAACAAGCATCATCAAAAACAAAAGGAACGTCCTTTTTCCAACAAGTGGGTCATAGGACGAGTAATCTTAGAGAAATCCTTAATAAATCGACGATAAAAACCTGCATGTCTAAGAAAACTCCTTACCCCTTTCACATTGGAAGGCGGGGGTAATTTGGCAATTACATCTATCTTAGCCCGATCAACCTCAATCCCGGCCTTAGACACTTTATGCCCTAACACAATTCCCTCAGTCACCATAAAATGGCATTTTTCCCAATTCAAAACAAGGTGTGCCCTCTCACACCGTTCCAACATCCTATCCAAATTACTCAAACAAGTATGAAAGGAATCCCCAAAAACTGAAAAATCATCCATGAAAACTTCCATGGAAGTTTCAAGCATGTCCTGGAAAATAGCAATCATGCACCTTTGAAAGGTGCCAGGGGCATTACACAAACCAAACGGCATACGCCGATAAGAAAAAGTGTCAAATGGACAAGTGAAAGTGGTTTTCTCTTGGTCCTTGGGATCAATGGGTATTTGAAAGTACCCGGAAAACCCATCCAAGAAACAAAAATATTCATTCCCTGCAAGACGTTCCAACATTTGGTCAATAAAAGGGAGGGGAAAGTGATCCTTACGGGTGGCATCATTAAGCTTACGGTAGTCTATACAAACCCGCCAACCCGTAATAGTCCTAGTGGCCAAAAGTTCCTTATTATCATTTTCAATGACTGTCATGCCCCCCTTTTTGGGCACACAGTGAACAGGACTTACCCATGAACTATCGGCAATAGGAAAAATGATTCCTGCATCAAGAAGCTTAATTACCTCTTTCTTAACAACCTCCTTCATATTAGGATTCAACCGCCTTTGTCTCTGGACAACGGGCTTAACATCATCAAGAAAATCAATTTTATGCTGACAAAAATTAGGACTAATACCTGGAATATTTGTAGTCTTCCAAGCAAAAGCCCGCTTGTGGGCTTTAAGCACAGACATGAGACGGTCTTTCTCGTCACTCGAGAGTGAGGACAAGATAACCACTGGAAGAGAAGACTCACCTGACAGATATGCATACTCTAGATGGTCTGGAAGCGGCTTAAGCTCCAAGTCAGTAGGTGGTACATCAACAGAGTTAGGTACCCTTGAACTCCCGTCAGCAACTACCTCCTCAAAAGTCTCGTCCTCAGGAGGTGATTCATCCAAGCTCAGTGCCATGACCTCTGCAAACAAAGCTTCATCAGTAATTTCTCCGGATCCTAAATTAGCGATCTCTTCCTCTCCAATATCTGTCTCCATGAATTCCTGAAAATCTTGATCCAATACATCATCAATGACATCAATCCTGAAACAAGTCTCATCATTAGAATAAGAATGCTTGATAGACATTTCAACATTAAACACAATCCTATCAGTTCCTACGCCTAAGGAAATCTCCTTATCCTTCACACGGATAATAGCATCCGCGGTATTAAGGAATGGGCGTCCAAGAATAAGAGGGACCTTCGTATCTTCCTCCATCTCGAGGATAACGAAGTCAACAAGAAAAACAATATGGCCTACTCTGACGCTAATGTTCTCAGCAATCCCAATGGGATACTGAAAAGAATGGTCAGCAAGTCTTATACTCATACGAGTAGGCCGAAGGACTCCCAATGATAACTTGGCATAAACCGAGTAAGGCATCAAATTGATGCTGGCCCCTAAATCAGCTAAGGCTTTACAAATAATAGTTCTAATGGAGCAAGTGATAAGGAAACTCCCTGGGTCTTCAAGCTTTGGTGGAATGCGGTTCTACAAGATAGCAGAACACTTGGCACTAAGAAATGTAGCCTTTGCCTCTTCAAACTTCCCTTTGTCTGTCACAAGCTCCTTAATGAACTTAGCATAATTGGGCATCCCCTGAATAAGATCAACTAAAGGAAAATTAATATGAACATTTTTTATCATGTCCACAAACTTGTTATATTGCTCCTTCAGCTTTGCTTTCCTGAACCTCTGTGGAAATGGTATCTTTGGCTTGTATGGTTTAACATCTGGAACCACAGCCGGTTTTGGTGGAGTGACCGGAGTCTTCACGGTATCTTCCTCCATCTCGAGGATAACGAAGTCAACAAGAAAAACAATATGGCCTACTCTGACGCTAATGTTCTCAGCAATCCCAATGGGATACTGAAAAGAATGGTCAGCAAGTCTTATACTCATACGAGTAGGCCGAAGGACTCCCAATGATAACTTGGCATAAACCGAGTAAGGCATCAAATTGATGCTGGCCCCTAAATCAGCTAAGGCTTTACAAATAATAGTTCTAATGGAGCAAGTGATAAGGAAACTCCCTGGGTCTTCAAGCTTTGGTGGAATGCGGTTCTACAAGATAGCAGAACACTTGGCACTAAGAAATGTAGCCTTTGCCTCTTCAAACTTCCCTTTGTCTTCACAAGCTCCTTAATGAACTTAGCATAATTGGGCATCCCCTGAATAAGATCAACTAAAGGAACATTAATATGAACATTTTTTATCATGTCCACAAACTTGTTATATTGCTCCTTCAGCTTTGCTTTCCTGAACCTCTGTGGAAATTGTATCTTTGGCTTGTATGGTTTAACATCTGGAACCACAGCCGGTTTTGGTGGAGTGACCGGAGTCTTCACGGTCGAATCTTCCTCCATCTCTATTTCTTCATCAACATCGGTATCATCACCCCCGTTATCCTGCACATCTGAAACAACAACATTAGGAATAGGAGGTGGGTCATAAGACCTACCAGTACGAGTGGTGATGGCTTTGGCTTGGTCATTGCGGATTGGAGGTGGAGTGTATTTCTGTCCCTGACTAAATTGAGGCCTAGGATTTTGCTGTGTGTTGCTAGGAAGAGTCCCCGTGGGCCTAGCAAGAGCTGCCATCCTACTTTCGAGATCCTTGAAATTAGCACCCTGATTTTTCATGTTGATCTCCACCTTCCCGCTTATCTGATCCAACCTCTCACTCAAAGCCTTAGTATCATCCCTGATCATTTGAATGTTAGTGTTTGTTTCAACTTGGTTACTAGCCAACTGCCTCATCATCTCCCTCAACTCGGCATTAGGATCGGCATTAGAAGAAGAAGAACCTGATCCTTGTCCTTGCTAAGTCTGTTGTTGTGGTTGATTCTGATAATTATCTCTTTGCCACCTGTTACCTGAAAAATGAGGAGCATTAGCCTGAAAAGAAGAGTTATAAGAAGGATTACCTGAAGGCCGGTTCTGGAAACCGGTGTTGCGGTGGAAATTCCCTTGGGGTTGATTCTGAACATAGTTCACATCCTCGGGTGCCCGATTTGGACACTCATCAGAATAGTGCATATCACCACAATGATCACACCCATCGGCTACGACCTTAACATCCCTCTCAAGTGCACTAAACCTAGTCTCTTGAGCCGTAAAGCTCCTATCCATGCGCTTAGATAGCGCCTTAATCTCTCCAATAACCCCTAAATCGTTAGTAGCTTCAACCTTAGCAACTCTCCCTTGGTTAGTGCCCTTCTTCATCTTTCTTTCATTTTTCAAGAACCTTTCATCATCCATAGTTGAGTTATCCTTTGCCATGTCTTCCAAGATCTGATAACCTTCATTGGGTGTAATGTTATTGAAACTACCCCCAAAAGCATATCCCAATTCTCGTTTAGACTTCTTATCTAACCCATCAAAGAAAAGCTCCACATATTGTTCCCTAGTCAAATTGTGACCTGGACAATTTCTCAACATTTCCTTGAAACGAACCCAAGCATCTACAACATCTTCTCCATCATCTTGTTCAAAAGATCTAATCATATTCTCCAACCTTCTTTGAGTTCTGAGTGAATAAAACTCACTAATGAAAGCCTCTTTAAGTTGGTCCCAAGTAGTGATTGAATTTTCTGGAAGATCATTGAACCAATCAAGTGCTTCTCCGGTGATTGAGATGGGAAATGTCTCAAGTTTCACGGCATTCATTTGATTTTGACCATATTGATAAAGCCGAGCCAACTTTTCAAACCTATCCAAGTGTTGGTAAGGATCCCATTTCCTTTTTCCATCAAATTGTTGCTCTTCTATGCTCTTTAGATGATTTCCTTTCAAATTGAAAGTGTGATCAATGGCCGGAGGTCTAATGGCAGAGCCACGGATAGTTGGAATAGTTCGAACCCTCTCGCCATAGCGAGTGTCATTTGGACCCCTTGGTTGTTCGTCACCCATCTCCTCTTGCTTAACTTCTAAATTAAAGAATTCGTCTAAATAAAACCCTTCCTCGTCCGAATCAGGAGTGGGTTTAGCTATAGGTGAAAATGGTGTTGGTATTGGTGTTGGGGGTTCAGTGAAGTTAAACCGACGCCCTCTTGGTCTTCTAGGAGTAGACAAAGGACTATTCAAAGGGAGACCCGAATAACATAAGTTCATCAACTAAAACAATACCTGCAATCACACAACTAACACAAACACGTCAAATGCACCGGCGATAAGAAAAGAAAACTAAACTAATAAAACAAGTAACTTCCTCACGCGTGAGAAAGGATCAAACTACTAAATTAACAACTAAATCGCACACAATCCCCGGCAGCGGCGCCAAAAACTTGATGTGTAAAATCAAGTTTGTAAAATTTATAAACAAGTACCCACTAAAAACCGACTACTACACACTTTCAGGCAGTGGACCTGATCGCATATAGTATAGTAACTAGTAAGTCCGAGATCATTCGCAGGGATTGGTTTTGAAATAATTGTTTGCTAAAGTGGTTTTAGAATAAGGATGGAACCGTAGCCGAATTGCTACCTCACTTTGACAATTTGAAATTAAAGAAATTGAAATGACAAGATAATTGAAAGTAAAGAAAGTTCAGACAATATAAATAAAGATCATCCACTTCGAATCCACTTGACTTCAACTATGATTGCACACGATAAAGATCAAATTCTTTAGAGTTCACAAGATAATCGTGAAAGGATAGAAATGCTCGCGTGGTACCACCAACCGCTCGCAAATCACCCAAACACCAAAGTTGCTAGTTTAATTACCCAAGCCGGTACCACCAATGCCTAGAAAATCTCCCCAACAATTAGTTTGCTTGATTATCCAATTACCAATTATGCCTATGTGAATGAAAACGTGGTACCACCAACCGTTTCTAAACACGTTTACCGATTAATTCCTATTATAGATTTGACATACACCGTCATACCATGAACCGGTGACAACCGACCATAGACAATCGAATTGAAACGATAAACTATTCACCTAGTACCACTAACGATGAACACATAAACCATCAACATCAAAAGAAGTGCACTCCCACTGCGGCGCAGTGGGCTAGTGCACTCCCACTGCGGCGCAGTGGGCTAGTGCACTCCCACTGCGGCGCAGTGGGGCTAGTGCACTCCCACTGCGGCGCAGTGGGGCTAGTGCACTCCCATGCGGCGCAGTGGGGCTAGTGCACTCCCACTGCGGCGCAGTGGGGCTAGTGCACTCCCATGCGGCGCAGTGGGGCTAGTGCACTCCCACTGCGGCGCAGTGGGGCTAGTGCACTCCCATGCGGCGCAGTGGGGCTAGTGCACTCCCACTGCGGCGCAGTGGGGCTAGTGCACTCCCATGCGGCGCAGTGGGGCTAGTGCACTCCCACTGCGGCGCAGTGGGGCTAGTGCACTCCCATGCGGCGCAGTGGGGCTAGTGCACTCCCACTGCGGCGCAGTGGGGCTAGTGCACTCCCATGCGGCGCAGTGGGGCTAGTGCACTCCCACTGCGGCGCAGTGGGGCTAGTGCACTCCCATGCGGCGCAGTGGGGCTAGTGCACTCCCACTGCGGCGCAGTGGGGCTAGTGCACTCCCACTGCGGCGCAGTGGGGCTAGTGCACTCCCACTGCGGCGCAGTGGGGCTAGTGCACTCCCACTGCGGCGCAGTGGGGCTAGTGCACTCCCACTGCGGCGCAGTGGGGCTAGTGCACTCCCACTGCGGCGCAGTGGGGCTAGTGCACTCCCACTGCGGCGCAGTGGGGCTAGTGCACTCCCACTGCGGCGCAGTGGGGCTAGTGCACTCCCACTGCGGCGCAGTGGGGCTAGTGCACTCCCACTGCGGCGCAGTGGGGCTAGTGCACTCCCACTGCGGCGCAGTGGGGCTAGTGCACTCCCACTGCGGCGCAGTGGGGCTAGTGCACTCCCACTGCGGCGCAGTGGGGCTAGTGCACTCCCACTGCGGCGCAGTGGGGCTAGTGCACTCCCACTGCGGCGCAGTGGGGCTAGTGCACTCCCACTGCGGCGCAGTGGGGCTAGTGCACTCCCACTGCGGCGCAGTGGGGCTAGTGCACTCCCACTGCGGCGCAGTGGGGCTAGTGCACTCCCACTGCGGCGCAGTGGGGCTAGTGCACTCCCACTGCGGCGCAGTGGGGCTAGTGCACTCCCACTGCGGCGCAGTGGGGCTAGTGCACTCCCACTGCGGCGCAGTGGGGCTAGTGCACTCCCACTGCGGCGCAGTGGGGCTAGTGCACTCCCACTGCGGCGCAGTGGGGCTAGTGCACTCCCACTGCGGCGCAGTGGGGCTAGTGCACTCCCACTGCGGCGCAGTGGGGCTAGTGCACTCCCACTGCGGCGCAGTGGGGCTAGTGCACTCCCACTGCGGCGCAGTGGGGCTAGTGCACTCCCACTGCGGCGCAGTGGGGCTAGTGCACTCCCACTGCGGCGCAGTGGGGCTAGTGCACTCCCACTGCGGCGCAGTGGGGCTAGTGCACTCCCACTGCGGCGCAGTGGGGCTAGTGCACTCCCACTGCGGCGCAGTGGGGCTAGTGCACTCCCACTGCGGCGCAGTGGGGCTAGTGCACTCCCACTGCGGCGCAGTGGGGCTAGTGCACTCCCACTGCGGCGCAGTGGGGCTAGTGCACTCCCACTGCGGCGCAGTGAGAATGTTCTTCTAGTGTGTCTGCGGCGCAGTGGGGCTAGTGCACTCCCACTGCGGCGCAGTTAAAATCCTCTGGAAATTCATTTCTTTTACTCGGCCTTTGACTGCGGCGCAGTGGGGCTGTACACTCCCACTGCGGCGCAGTGGGCTAGTGACTCCCACTGCGGCGCAGTGGGGCTAGTGCACTCCCACTGCGGCGCAGTGGCTAGTGCACCCACTGCGGCGCAGTGGGGCAAGTGCACACCCACTGCGGCGCATGGAATATCGTCTGGAATTCATTGGCTCTTCTCACTGGTGACTGCGGCGCAGTGGGGCTAGTGCACTCCCACTGCGGCGCAGTGGGGCTAGTGCACTCCCACTGCGGCGCAGTCAAATCTTGCTGAAATCTTTGGTTCTTCTTTATTAACAGCTCTCGAATACTCGGATCAACATCTTGGCCTAAAATTGTCAGAAAATGCACCAAATGGACGCACAACCTGCTAAGAACCTGAAAGCACTAACAAACACCATAAACGCGCCAAATGCATACAAAATTGACTCAAAACATATACGAAAAAGGCCAATAATGATGTGGGCGATCTATATAAATTGGTCACATCAAGGTCTTACAGAAATGGTATCAATGTGAAAGTTGTAGTGTGCAATGTGAAAGTTGTGATGTGCAATGTGAAAGTTGTAATGTGCAATGTGAAAGTTGTAATGTGCAATGTGAAAGTTGTAATGTGCAATGTGAAAGTTGTAATGTGCAATGTGAAAGTTGTAATGTGCAATGTGAAAGTTGTAATGTGCAATGTGAAAGTTGTAATGTGCAATGTGAAAGTTGTAATGTGCAATGTGAAAGTTGTAATGTGCAATGTGAAAGTTTGTAATATCAAAGTGAAAGTTGTAATGTGCAATGTGAAAGTTTAATGTGCAATGTGAAAGTTGTAATGTGCAATGTGAAAGTTGTAATGTGCAATGTGAAAGTTGTAATGTGCAATGTGAAAGTTGTAGTGTGCAATGTGAAAGTTGTAATGTGCAATGTGAAAGTTGTAATGTGCAATGTGAAAGTTGTAATGTGCAATGTGAAAGTTGTAGTGTGCAATGTGAAAGTTGTAATGTGCAATGTGAAAGTTGTAATGTGCAATGTGAAAGTTGTAATGTGCAATGTGAAAGTTGTAATGTGCAATGTGAAAGTTGTAATGTGCAATGTGAAAGTTGTAATGTGCAATGTGAAAGTTGTAATGTGCAATGTGAAAGTTGTAATGTGCAATGTGAAAGTTGTAATGTGCAATGTGAAAGTTGTAATGTGCAATGTGAAAGTTGTAATGTGCAATGTGAAAGTTGTAATGTGCAATGTGAAAGTTGTAATGTCAATGTGAAAGTTTATTGTGCAATGTGAAAGTTGTAATGTGCAATGTGAAAGTTGTAATGTGCAATGTGAAAGTTGTAATGTGCAATGTGAAAGTTGTAATGTGCAATGTGAAAGTTGTAATGTGCAATGTGAAAGTTGTAATGTGCAATGTGAAAGTTGTAATGTGCAATGTGAAAGTTTGTAATATGCAATGTGAAAGTTGTAATGTGCAATGTGAAAGTTGTAATGTGCAATGTGAAAGTTGTAATGTGCAATGTGAAAGTTGTAATGTGCAATGTGAAAGTTGTAATGTGCAATGTGAAAGTTGTAATGTGCAATGTGAAAGTTGTAATGTGCAACGTGAAAGTTGTAATGTGCAATGTGAAAGTTGTAATGTGCAATGTGAAAGTTGTAATGTGCAATGTGAAAGTTGTAATGTGCAATGTGAAAGTTGTAATGTGCAATGTGAAAGTTGTAATGTGCAATGTGAAAGTTGTAATGTGCAATGTGAAAGTTGTAATGTGCAATGTGAAAGTTGTAATGTGCAATGTGAAAGTTGTAATGTGCAATGTGAAAGTTGTAATGTGCAATGTGAAAGTTGTAATGTGCAATGTGAAAGTTGTAATGTGCAATGTGAAAGTTGTAATGTGCAATGTGAAAGTTGTAATGTGCAATGTGAAAGTTGTAATGTGCAATGTGAAAGTTGTAATGTGCAATGTGAAAGTTGTAATGTGCAATGTGAAAGTTGTAATGTGCAATGTGAAAGTTGTAATGTGCAATGTGAAAGTTGTAATGTGCAATGTGAAAGTTGTAATGTGCAATGTGAAAGTTGTAATGTGCAATGTGAAAGTTGTAGTGTGCAATGTGAAAGTTGTAATGTGCAATGTGAAAGTTGTAATGTGCAATGTGAAAGTTTGATGTGCAATGTGAAAGTTGTAATGTGCAATGTGAAAGTTGTAGTGTGCAATGTGAAAGTTGTAATGTGCAATGTGAAAGTTGTAATGTGCAATGTGAAAGTTGTAATGTGCAATGTGAAAGTTGTAATGTGCAATGTGAAAGTTGTAATGTGCAATGTGAAAGTTGTAATGTGCAATGTGAAAGTTGTAATGTGCAATGTGAAAGTTGTAATGTGCAATGTGAAAGTTGTAATGTGCAATGTGAAAGTTTGTAATATGCAATGTGAAAGTTGTAATGTGCAATGTGAAAGTTGTAATGTGCAATGTGAAAGTTGTAATGTGCAATGTGAAAGTTGTAATGTGCAATGTGAAAGTTGTAATGTGCAATGTGAAAGTTGTAATGTGCAATGTGAAAGTTGTAATGTGCAATGTGAAAGTTGTAATGTGCAATGTGAAAGTTGTAATGTGCAATGTGAAAGTTGTAATGTGCAATGTGAAAGTTGTAATGTGCAATGTGAAAGTTGTAATGTGCAATGTGAAAGTTGTAATGTGCAATGTGAAAGTTGTAATGTGCAATGTGAAAGTTGTAGTGTGCAATGTGAAAGTTGTAATGTGCAATGTGAAAGTTGTAATGTGCAATGTGAAAGTTGTAATGTGCAATGTGAAAGTTGTAATGTGCAATGTGAAAGTTGTAATGTGCAATGTGAAAGTTATAATGTGCAATGTGAAAGTTGTAATGTGCAATGTGAAAGTTGTAATGTGCAATGTGAAAGTTGTAATGTGCAATGTGGAAATTATGGGAGAAATGCATGCGTAAAAGCCTTATGATTCATGATGTTGAACTTTAAGTTGCATATGCACTTTAAAATAATGAGATTACTATGAGGCATGAAATCATTTTGGGATATGGCTTGTTTAAATTATTGGGTAATGAGGTTGATTAATTATGATTGATTTGAAAGAGAATATGAGCATGACGAGTTGATAAGAACTTTTATGGACAATAGAGATATGAAAGCCTTTACCCATAAGATTAAGCTACTTGAAAGCTAGCGCGTGAATATTGTGATGATTATATAGTCGTGCCTTTCTATTGAGATAATTATTGCACCCTAAGGTTGAGCTATTTGAGGACTAGTGCGTGGATTTAATGATTATATAGTTGTGCCTTCTTATTGAGATAGTTATTATGCTCTAAGATTTGACTATTTAGAACTAGTGTTGCACGACATGATGACGATGTAGTTAGTCCTTGCTATTAAGATAGATATTGCGTGGTGAGATTTGATCGCTTGAGAACTAGTGATAGTCCTTGAGAAATTCATTATGAATTACAAATTTCCTAAGTACGAAAGTTGTCATTAAGTACCCCTCCAATCCAATATTCGTTCACTCGTTCTCTTTTGAAATTATTCCACATCCTATTTATTATGACACCACTATTCATTATGGACATACGACAATGCGATATCATCGGTGGAACATCTTCTCACGAACGTTGGACGATATACTCTAAGAATTGTAGTTCCAAGATATGACGCGACTCTATCCCCTCAGATACTACGCATAACCCTTGTATTCGATCTGAGATGGTGCGAAACATATGGAAACGTCGAATGAAGTTGGAGACTTATGAAAGACGAGCGGTATTAAAGCCATATGACGATACAACGACACTAGTAGGACGCATTCCCATATATATTCTAGACGACACGTCCTGGGAATGGTAACCCTAAAATTTGGTGCGATATTTCTATTCTAACACGTATACGCGAACATCTGTTTATATTATCTAAGTCGGTGCGACATATATTGACGTCATTGAAAGTTGGAGTCCATTGGGCAACGAAAGACATAGAAGTGATTTCTTTAACTCACGCAAGGAGTCTGATTTGAGCCTTAATGATTCTTTTGTTCTATATTTCCTATTTCATTCATTCGAAACCAAATTCTATATCCTTGATTATTCAAAGTAATGGTCGCCACCGCTTCTCTTCAAAAGTCAGTAACCTAACAACATACAATTCACTTACGCAACACTCAGCAATGGCGAAATCAAGTAAGTAGTACCCTGCTCTCGCTGCGACATCAATGGATGCGAAAGACTTTCAGACATCAGTCGTCCACAAGTGGAATACTTGGGATAACTGTATAGCATAGAAGATGCTATTGGATCACGTACATAACGTAAGACATGGAAGATATGTTGTTTGTCAATCGATGTACAAAGAAGCACGATCGAAGAGTGTACTAAGCCTTAACTTGGAGAAAGAATCGAAGGTCTTTCCTATCTATGTTGATCGACCAAAAGGAAAGATTGAGCGGCCAACAAAAGGGAGTTGTGTGACATGAAGGTCACCTTCGGTTAAGTATAAGGACTCCCCTAGAACTTGGGGGATATCACTAGCAATGTTGGAAAACGAAAGTAGTTAAAAGAAGAAAACCAAGGACAATAAGATAATTAGGATGTGTCGAGTAACCCTCAAGATGGAAGAGTAACAAAAAGGATTCTGAAAAATGGCTTGAAGCTGCGAATGTGGAAATAAAATCCATGAAAGATAATCAAGTCTGGAACTTGGTTGATCTTCCACCAAATGGTAGAACCATTGGGTGTAAATGGATCTTCAAGAAGAAGACCGACGTGGATGGAAATGTACACACCTATAAAGCTCGTCTTGTGGCAAAAGGTTATACTCAACTTTTCAGAGTTGATTATGAGGAAACCTTTTCTCCCGTTGCGGACATTAGAGCTATTAGGATCATCTTAGCCATAGCAGCGTACTATGACTATGAGATATGGCAAATGGATGTCAAAACCGCTTTCTTAAATGGTTTTCTAGATGAGGAAGTCTATATGGTACAACCAGAAGGTTTTGTCAATCCAAAACATCCCGACAAAGTATGCAAACTTCAAAGGTCCATTTATGGATTGAAGCAAGCATCAAGGAGTTGGAATAAAAGGTTTGATGAGGAGATCAAAAAGTTTGGTTTTGCTCAAAACCCTGATGAGCCATGTGTATATCGCAAAGCTAGTGGGAGTAATGTTACTTTCCTTGTCTTGTATGTAGATGACATATTGATAATAGGAAATCACATTCCAATGTTGAAAGACGTTAAATCTTATCTTGGAAAGTGTTTTGCTATGAAAGACTTGGGTGAAGCGGCATTTATTCTTGGAATCAAGATCTATAGAGATAGAAGTAAACGGTTGATTGGATTAAGTCAAAGTGCTTATATAGATAAAATCTTGAAGAGATTCAAGATGGAGAATTCTAAGCGCGGGAATTTGCCGATGCAAAAAGGACTTAATTTATCTAGCAAGAACGGTGCTTCTACACCTGAAGAGGTGGAGCGTATGAAAAGAATTCCTTATGTTTCGGCTGTGGGATCTATCATGTATGCGGTAAGATGCACTAGACCTGATATTGCGTTCGCGCAAAATATAGTTAGCCGCTATCAGCAACATCCTGGAGAGGATCATTGGACTGCTGTGAAGAACATTCTGAAGTACATGCGTGCTACTAAAGAATTATTCTTGGTGTATGGAGAAAATCCCCATTTAGAGCTCAAAGTAACTGGATACTGTAATGCTGGATTTCAGACTGATAAAGATGATACAAAATCTCAGTCAGGATATGTCTTCACTTTAAATGGAGGTGCAGTAGATTGGAAGAGCAAGAAACAATCTACAGTTGCTATGTCTGCTACAGAGTCTGAGTATATAGCTGCTTCGGATGCAGCCATGGAAGCTGTCTGGATCAGAAAGTTTATTTCTGGGCTTGACGTGATGCCCTCAAATAACTCACCTATGGATCTGTACTGTGATAATTCAGGAGCAATTATCATTGCCAATGAACCTGGAGTTCAGAAAGGTGTCAGGCATTACCAAAGAAGATATCACTATGTTCGTGAGCGAATCGAATCACGTGAAATCAGAATACTCAAAGTTCACACATATTGTAACTTAGCAGATCCTTTTACAAAGGCTTTGTCAAAAGGAAAGCTCAATAAGCATGTCGAGGGCATAGGTCTTAGATTTTGCTAGTTATATCATGTAAATCTGTGATTGGTATTTGGATAATGGGATGTTAAATGATTGTTATTTTAATAAATGAATTATGATACTTGGTATGAATGTTTCATTTTATAATAATTGTGTCCTATATTTGCATGTTTAAATCCATGAATATTTTTTGATATATTCTAAACGTCCATTGTCGATTAACTATATGTGAATATAGTTAAACAAAGACAAATGTGAGAGATTGGTTGAAATATTTAAGGGAATATTTGGAGATGGTCTGCCAAACTCACATGGTATTCAAAGAGGTGAATATCGGACTTACCCCACGTAACGAATTGTCATTTTATGGATCGGCGTCATTAAGTGAAATTCGTGAAATGGTTTCTTTATTTATCCTTAGACTTGAGATACAAGCAGGTTATGCATGTGTGGATTGCATTTTCTAGATATAGTTCTAACTGTCCTAAACAAGGTAGTAATAAAGGGCTATTTTCAGAAATGTAGTGAAACGACATGACTAACACGTGTAGTCAATATAGGATTTGTTCCTTCAATTTGCAACTGAAGTATGATACCATTTGGCGCCCTCATTGATTAATTAAGATGTTTGTATGGGCATACCCAAATGAACTCAAGAGGCGGTCTTGACTAATTTGGTAATCTTGATTAATTGTAGAAATGAGAAACATAATCTTTAAATTATGAAATGACATTGATCCATATTCATAATTAACAAGGGTATCTGAAACAAAGGGATATTAAAGACTAAATCATTTCAAAAGATAATTTAAGAAACTATCCTTAAATTTTTCCGGGAGCATTGGCGTGTTGCTAGACGCTAACCAATGTTATTGCCTTTATGATAACATGCTCAAGTGGGAGCTGTTGGTATGTGATCACGTTATAATAAACGCATGTCCGGAAGTAATTTAAGCCTACGGGGTCACACAAAATGACACGGTAACTCTATACTATTAATTATTATATTAAAGTAATATATTAATTAATTTGATCACGAAATGATTAATTTAAATAAATTAAAGGGTTAATTTTATTTAATTAATTAAAAGGAAGTTAAAATGTGAAATTAGGAAATTAGAGTTGGGCTCTAATTCCTAATGGTTGGGCCGAAAATTTCAAGGCTTGGAAAGCCTTGAGATTACTTGCCCACCAAGGATAAAAACCCTAGATATATCCCTATATATAGGGGGCTTAATTCTAAGGGTTTTCACATTCTTTCACATAAAAATTCTCTCCTCTCTTCCTCTCTTATTTGGTTCGGCCGTAGGTAGCAAGTCAAGGGGTTTTGGGTTTGCTTTGGTTCGACTTTTAGAGGGTACAAGCAAAGGGTTGTTTGATCGTGATCGGGGTACTAGCATACGGTATAAGGGGTGTCTAGTGTGCGATCGTAGAGGGGTTTTACTTTAAACCCTACAACAATAGTAATCTTATTATTATTGATTTTATTGGAAGCTTTGCATAAGGTACACGTTTCGATTCACTCTTTGTTAATTAATGTGATTACATATTCGATTCTTCCGTTGCGCTTATGTGAATATTTATATGATTTATGTTCGCATATTCTAACACTCTGTAAATTAGATTCTTCATTATTGAACCGCCATAACCACTTAACGAGAAGACTGTAGTTCATATCTTGCAAGGAACCGAGGCAAAGACCCTTTGTCCTCTTTGGGTGCAACTACTGCCAAGAAACGCAATGTATCTTTTAACTCTTTTATATACCTCCCCACATAAATCTTCTTCTGATAAAGAAAGTATATAACTTGAATACCAATAATTTCTTTGATTAAAAAATAACAAATAATTAAAACATGAAATATGAGATAAATATAAAATACAGAAAGAAAGAAAATAAAGGAAGAAAGTAAAGAAATATCCATGTCAAAAAATCGATGGATTTCAAAGACATTCAATTACAACAACAACAACATGGCCCAATCCCTGGACGGGGTATGGGGGAGGTGAGCTGTAGACAGTCTTACCTCTACCCAAAGGTAGAGAGACTGCTTCCAAATTGGGACCTCCGGCCACAACAACAACAACAACAACAACAACAACAACAACAACAACAACAACAACAACAACAACAACAACAACAACAACAACAACAACAACAACAACAACAACAACAACAACAACAACAACAACAACAACAACAACAACAACAACAACAACAACAACAACAACAACAACAACAACAACAACAACAACAACAACAACAACAACAACAACAACAACAACAACAACAACAACAACAACAACAACAACAACAACAACAACAACAACAACAACAACAACAACAACAACAACAACAACAACAACAACAACAACAACAACAACAACAACAACAACAACAACAACAACAACAACAACAACAACAACAACAACAACAACAACAACAACAACAACAACAACAACAACAACAACAACAACAACAACAACAACAACAACAACAACAACAACAACAACAACAACAACAACAACAACAACAACAACAACAACAACAACAACAACAACAACAACAACAACAACAACAACAACAACAACAACAACAACAACAACAACAACAACAACAACAACAACAACAACAACAACAACAACAACAACAACAACAACAACAACAACAACAACAACAACAACAACAACAACAACAACAACAACAACAACAACAACAACAACAACAACAACAACAACAACAACAACAACAACAACAACAACAACAACAACAACAACAACAACAACAACAACAACAACAACAACAACAACAACAACAACAACAACAACAACAACAACAACAACAACAACAACAACAACAACAACAACAACAACAACAACAACAACAACAACAACAACAACAACAACAACAACAACAACAACAACAACAACAACAACAACAACAACAACAACAACAACAACAACAACAACAACAACATGGCCCAATCCCTGGACGGGGTATGGGGGAGGTGAGCTGTAGACAGTCTTACCTCTACCCAAAGGTAGAGAGACTGCTTCCAATGGGGACCTCCGGCCACAAAGAGATGAAAATCGAAGAGTGAAGAAAGTTAATCTCAAATCTTATACTCATATTTTCATAAAACAAACCATACATTATTTATTAGCAAATACTTATTCCAAACACATACTTAACCTTTTTTATAAGTATGATTCTTGTTCTCAAATAAAAACAACAACGGGTATTTGGGTTATATCATGGGAGATCATTTTGTCTCTGTTTCATTGGGATTTCCTTTATATACTTAGCAGCTTTAGTTATTTTACGTGATTGTATTTCTTATAGTCACGTCCGAATTATTGTTTTTTTATCCTGAGTCGGAGTGTGTCCTTTATTGTAAAAGCTAGTTTCTTACTAGTAATTTTTATTTTAACTAAATTTAATGCCGTTCAAAATTAAAAAATAAAACATAAGAAAAAACTTAAAAGTAAAGTTGATGCATCCGGTTATAGATGGTCATAAGTTATTTAATTTGGTTTTGACTTTGAATACTTTTTTCTAAACAATACCTACCATTAAATTAATTGACCACTTAACAAGACACATATATAGCCATATAGGCTAATGACAAGAAACGTGGCGAACCATTCATTTTCAATTAATATCTTATTCTTAATCGAATATATTTAGATCGTTGGATGTTATACTTTCCTGTTCTTTCATATATTCTATCTAGTGTATCTAGAGTTAATACTTTTAACTTATATATTTATTTTTTTTTAAAGGCAGCAACGGATAAATGACTAACACCCTCACGCGGATGCGACACGCCGGTTCAACTATACTATCTTATAAAAAAAACACTCCACCCTTTAACATATTTTCACATCACTACCCCCTTAACGTTAATAATTAAATTACACTATCAGTCTTTTATCTTATAAAATATCTTTATTAACCATTTACATCAATTATCCACACGATTCGACGCCGCCTTCATCACCAACAGTCGCCCCATCACCACACTGTCGCCGCCACGACCACCGTCGCATTGCGTGCTAGTACTTCCTAATAAGTATTCCCCCCCCCCCCCCCCCCCCCCCCCCCCCCCCCCCCCCCCCCCCCCCCCCCCCCCCCCCCCCCCCCCCCCCCCCCCCCCCCCCCCCCCCCCCCCCCCCCCCCCCCCCCCCCCCCCCCCCCCCCCCCCCCCCCCCCCCCCCCCCCCCCCCCCCCCCCCCCCCCCCCCCCCCCCCCCCCCCCCCCCCCCCCCCCCCCCCCCCCCCCCCCCCCCCCCCCCCCCCCCCCCCCCCCCCCCCCCCCCCCCCCCCCCCCCCCCCCCCCCCCCCCCCCCCCCCCCCCCCCCCCCCCCCCCCCCCCCCCCCCCCCCCCCCCCCCCCCCCCCCCCCCCCCCCCCCCCCCCCCCCCCCCCCCCCCCCCCCCCCCCCCCCCCCCCCCCCCCCCCCCCCCCCCCCCCCCCCCCCCCCCCCCCCCCCCCCCCCCCCCCCCCCCCCCCCCCCCCCCCCCCCCCCCCCCCCCCCCCCCCCCCCCCCCCCCCCCCCCCCCCCCCCCCCCCCCCCCCCCCCCCCCCCCCCCCCCCCCCCCCCCCCCCCCCCCCCCCCCCCCCCCCCCCCCCCCCCCCCCCCCCCCCCCCCCCCCCCCCCCCCCCCCCCCCCCCCCCCCCCCCCCCCCCCCCCCCCCCCCCCCCCCCCCCCCCCCCCCCCCCCCCCCCCCCCCCCCCCCCCCCCCCCCCCCCCCCCCCCCCCCCCCCCCCCCCCCCCCCCCCCCCCCCCCCCCCCCCCCCCCCCCCCCCCCCCCCCCCCCCCCCCCCCCCCCCCCCCCCCCCCCCCCCCCCCCCCCCCCCCCCCCCCCCCCCCCCCCCCCCCCCCCCCCCCCCCCCCCCCCCCCCCCCCCCCCCCCCCCCCCCCCCCCCCCCCCCCCCCCCCCCCCCCCCCCCCCCCCCCCCCCCCCCCCCCCCCCCCCCCCCCCCCCCCCCCCCCCCCCCCCCCCCCCCCCCCCCCCCCCCCCCCCCCCCCCCCCCCCCCCCCCCCCCCCCCCCCCCCCCCCCCCCCCCCCCCCCCCCCCCCCCCCCCCCCCCCCCCCCCCCCCCCCCCCCCCCCCCCCCCCCCCCCCCCCCCCCCCCCCCCCCCCCCCCCCCCCCCCCCCCCCCCCCCCCCCCCCCCCCCCCCCCCCCCCCCCCCCCCCCCCCCCCCCCCCCCCCCCCCCCCCCCCCCCCCCCCCCCCCCCCCCCCCCCCCCCCCCCCCCCCCCCCCCCCCCCCCCCCCCCCCCCCCCCCCCCCCCCCCCCCCCCCCCCCCCCCCCCCCCCCCCCCCCCCCCCCCCCCCCCCCCCCCCCCCCCCCCCCCCCCCCCCCCCCCCCCCCCCCCCCCCCCCCCCCCCCCCCCCCCCCCCCCCCCCCCCCCCCCCCCCCCCCCCCCCCCCCCCCCCCCCCCCCCCCCCCCCCCCCCCCCCCCCCCCCCCCCCCCCCCCCCCCCCCCCCCCCCCCCCCCCCCCCCCCCCCCCCCCCCCCCCCCCCCCCCCCCCCCCCCCCCCCCCCCCCCCCCCCCCCCCCCCCCCCCCCCCCCCCCCCCCCCCCCCCCCCCCCCCCCCCCCCCCCCCCCCCCCCCCCCCCCCCCCCCCCCCCCCCCCCCCCCCCCCCCCCCCCCCCCCCCCCCCCCCCCCCCCCCCCCCCCCCCCCCCCCCCCCCCCCCCCCCCCCCCCCCCCCCCCCCCCCCCCCCCCCCCCCCCCCCCCCCCCCCCCCCCCCCCCCCCCCCCCCCCCCCCCCCCCCCCCCCCCCCCCCCCCCCCCCCCCCCCCCCCCCCCCCCCCCCCCCCCCCCCCCCCCCCCCCCCCCCCCCCCCCCCCCCCCCCCCCCCCCCCCCCCCCCATTTTCCCCCCCTTATCCTTTCTTTCCTTCTCATTCTATCTATCTATCTCCATCCTCTTTCTCTCTTTCTCTCTAGAACTAAGCAAAAGAACCACTTAAATCTTCACCATTTCTTGCATCAAACTAGTAGTGGGTCGATTATAACACAAGAATCTTAGCCATCTTAACCTCGTTTGCTGGTTCTGGGCCAGTTTGGCCACTGCGGCGCAGTGCATTGTTTCTGGTCCTGGTCCAGTTTAGCCACTGCGGCGCAGTGCATTGTTTCTGGTCCTGGTCCAGTTTAGCCACTGCGGCGCAGTGCATTGTTTCTGGTCCTGGTCCAGTTTAGCCACTGCGGCGCAGTGCATTGTTTCTGGTCCTGGTCCAGTTTAGCCACTGCGGCGCAGTGCATTGTTTCTGGTCCTGGTCCAGTTTAGCCACTGCGGCGCAGTGCATTGTTTCTGGTCCTGGTCCAGTTTAGCCACTGCGGCGCAGTGCATTGTTTCTGGTCCTGGTCCAGTTTAGCCACTGCGGCGCAGTGCATTGTTTCTGGTCCTGGTCCAGTTTAGCCACTGCGGCGCAGTGCATTGTTTCTGGTCCTGGTCCAGTTTAGCCACTGCGGCGCAGTGCATTGTTTCTGGTCCTGGTCCAGTTTAGCCACTGCGGCGCAGTGCATTGTTTCTGGTCCTGGTCCAGTTTAGCCACTGCGGCGCAGTGCATTGTTTCTGGTCCTGGTCCAGTTTAGCCACTGCGGCGCAGTGCATTGTTTCTGGTCCTGGTCCAGTTTAGCCACTGCGGCGCAGTGCATTGTTTCTGGTCCTGGTCCAGTTTAGCCACTGCGGCGCAGTGCATTGTTTCTGGTCCTGGTCCAGTTTAGCCACTGCGGCGCAGTGCATTGTTTCTGGTCCTGGTCCAGTTTAGCCACTGCGGCGCAGTGCATTGTTTCTGGTCCTGGTCCAGTTTAGCCACTGCGGCGCAGTGCATTGTTTCTGGTCCTGGTCCAGTTTAGCCACTGCGGCGCAGTGCATTGTTTCTGGTCCTGGTCCAGTTTAGCCACTGCGGCGCAGTGCATTGTTTCTGGTCCTGGTCCAGTTTAGCCACTGCGGCGCAGTGCATTGTTTCTGGTCCTGGTCCAGTTTAGCCACTGCGGCGCAGTGCATTGTTTCTGGTCCTGGTCCAGTTTAGCCACTGCGGCGCAGTGCATTGTTTCTGGTCCTGGTCCAGTTTAGCCACTGCGGCGCAGTGCATTGTTTCTGGTCCTGGTCCAGTTTAGCCACTGCGGCGCAGTGCATTGTTTCTGGTCCTGGTCCAGTTTAGCCACTGCGGCGCAGTGCATTGTTTCTGGTCCTGGTCCAGTTTAGCCACTGCGGCGCAGTGCATTGTTTCTGGTCCTGGTCCAGTTTAGCCACTGCGGCGCAGTGCATTGTTTCTGGTCCTGGTCCAGTTTAGCCACTGCGGCGCAGTGCATTGTTTCTGGTCCTGGTCCAGTTTAGCCACTGCGGCGCAGTGCATTGTTTCTGGTCCTGGTCCAGTTTAGCCACTGCGGCGCAGTGCATTGTTTCTGGTCCTGGTCCAGTTTAGCCACTGCGGCGCAGTGCATTGTTTCTGGTCCTGGTCCAGTTTAGCCACTGCGGCGCAGTGCATTGTTTCTGGTCCTGGTCCAGTTTAGCCACTGCGGCGCAGTGCATTGTTTCTGGTCCTGGTCCAGTTTAGCCACTGCGGCGCAGTGCATTGTTTCTGGTCCTGGTCCAGTTTAGCCACTGCGGCGCAGTGCATTGTTTCTGGTCCTGGTCCAGTTTAGCCACTGCGGCGCAGTGCATTGTTTCTGGTCCTGGTCCAGTTTAGCCACTGCGGCGCAGTGCATTGTTTCTGGTCCTGGTCCAGTTTAGCCACTGCGGCGCAGTGCATTGTTTCTGGTCCTGGTCCAGTTTAGCCACTGCGGCGCAGTGCATTGTTTCTGGTCCTGGTCCAGTTTAGCCACTGCGGCGCAGTGCATTGTTTCTGGTCCTGGTCCAGTTTAGCCACTGCGGCGCAGTGCATTGTTTCTGGTCCTGGTCCAGTTTAGCCACTGCGGCGCAGTGCATTGTTTCTGGTCCTGGTCCAGTTTAGCCACTGCGGCGCAGTGCATTGTTTCTGGTCCTGGTCCAGTTTAGCCACTGCGGCGCAGTGCATTGTTTCTGGTCCTGGTCCAGTTTAGCCACTGCGGCGCAGTGCATTGTTTCTGGTCCTGGTCCAGTTTAGCCACTGCGGCGCAGTGCATTGTTTCTGGTCCTGGTCCAGTTTAGCCACTGCGGCGCAGTGCATTGTTTCTGGTCCTGTTTCAGTTTAGCCACTGCGGCGCAGTGGATAGTCACTGTGATTTATGTGTGTCGATTTTCAAATTGTTGAGGTTGTATAATTGACATTCCAGTATATTGATGTATAATTATAGGTTGTGGACGTGTGGACCCTATTACTCGTTTGTAATCTTTTACTAACTTCTTTGCCGATCAAGGTGAGTTTCGTATCTCCCTACCCGCTTGGGATTCGGGCTGAAAAGTGTAAACCTGGCGTGTTTACTTGTATCTATTGATGTATTGATTGTTTGACATGATTGTTGGATTGATGTGACGTGTCTTTTCGTTTGTTTGACTTGGATTGTGTTTTCGTTAAGTATTACTTATACATTAGGATAGACGTACATACATGGAAGTCGGTTATGCCTTCATTGGGTTTTAGATGTGGTGGGAAGGCTGCGGGTGACCCTATACATAAGCATCTGGGACTTGAAGAAAGTAGAATCCTCTGAAGTATATGTACGTATAGTTGGTTTATATTGTGATTATTGATGTTGGTTCGTTACGAACCATTACTACGAACTCACCAACCTTGTGTTGACTATGCTTAGTACACTTTTCAGGTAATCAGGTTCTCCCAGGGCGTGGAGTTTAGTTGCTTGCTTGCTGTCTAACCCGGACTTGGACCTCATGGATCAAGGATTCATTGACCCTCCTTTTGCATTATACTTAGGATCGTTTGCCATCTTTGGATGTATTATGTTAACTTTGATGGCTATTTGCTCCTGTTGTATTTTGTTACTTGTTTTGCTATGTTTTGGATTCACCGAATCGTTAATTGCATTTAGTTGTTCTATTGTAATTCCACCTGGTGCTGTATGATTTCCGTGACATTTCGAGCTCCGGCTTGGGGTGTTACAGAATGGTGGCCCATGCGTGGTCGTAGAGAATTAGGCCGTGGTAGAGGCCGTGGTAGAGGCCGTGGTAGGGGCCGTGGTAGGGGTCGTGGTAGAGCTCCTGAGCCAAACTTGGCTGAGGTAGAGGCCTGGTAGAGGCCGTGGTAGAGGCCGTGGTAGAGGCCGTGGTAGAGGCCGTGGTAGAGGCTGTGGTAGGGGCCGTGGTAGAGGGTCGTGGTAGAGGCTCCGTGGTAGAGGCCTGGTAGAGGCCGTGGTAGAGGCCGTGGTAGAGGCCGTGGTAGAGGCCGTGGTAGAGGCCGTGGTAGAGGCCGTGGTAGGGCCGTGGTAGGGGTCGTGGTAGAGCCTGGAGAGGCTGGTAAGGCCGTGGTAGAGGCCGTGGTAGAGGCCGGGCTCAAGGCCGGGTAGAGGGTGGTAGAGGCCGTGGTAGAGGCCGTGGTAGAGGCGTGGTAGGGGCCGTGGTAGGGGTCGTGGTAGAGGCCGTGGTAGAGGCCGTGGTAGAGGCCGTGGTAGAGGCCGTGGTAGGGGTCGTGGTAGAGCTCCTGAGCTGGTAGAGGCCGTGGTAGAGGCCGTGGTAGAGGCCGTGGTAGAGGCCGTGGTAGGGGTCGTGGTAGAGCTCCTGAGCCGAACTTGGCTAGAGGCCGTGGTAGAGGCCGTGGTAGAGGCCGTGGTAGAGGCCGTGGTAGTGGCCGTGGTAGAGGCCGTGGTAGAGCCTGGTAGAGGCCGTGGTAGAGGCCGTGGTAGAGGCCGTGGTAGAGGCCGTGGTAGAGGCCGTGGTAGAGGCGTGGTAGAGGCCGTGGAGAGGCTGGTAACCGGAAGCTCAACCGGAGGTAGAGGGTGGTAGAGGCCGTGGTAGAGGCCGTGGTAGAGGCCGTGGTAGAGGCCGTGGTAGGGCCGTGGTAGAGGCCGTGGTAGAGGCCGTGGTAGAGGCGTGGTAGAGGCGTGGTAGAGGCGTGGTAGAGGCCGTGGTAGAGGCCGTGGTAGAGGCCGTGGCAGGGGTCGTGGTAGAGGGTGGTAGAGGCCGTGGTAGAGGCCGGGGTAGAGGCCGTGGTAGAGGGCCGTGGTAGGGGTGGTAGAGCTCCTGGTAGAGGCCGTGGTAGAGGCCGTGGTAGAGGCCGTGGTAGGGGCCGTGGTAGAGGCCGTGGTAGAGGCCGTGGTAGAGGCCGTGGTAGAGGCGTGGTAGGGGCCGTGGTAGAGGCGTGGTAGAGGCTGGTAGAGGCCGTGGTAGAGGCCGTGGTAGAGGCCGTGGTAGGGCCGTGGTAGGGGTCGTGGTAGAGCTCCTGAGAGGCTGAGGTAGAGGCGTAGTAGGGGCCGTGGTAGGGGTCGTGGTAGAGGTCGTGGTAGAGGCCGTGGTAGAGGCCGTGGTAGAAGCCGTGGTAGAGGCCGTGGTAGAGGCCGTGGTAGAGGCTGTGGTAGGGCCGTGGTAGGGGTCGTGGTAGAGCTCCTGGTAGCCAGGCTGAGGTAGAGGCGTGGTAGAGGCCGTGGTAGAGGCCGTGGTAGGGGTCGTGGTAGAGCTCCTGAGCCAAACTTGGCTGAGGCTGGTAGAGGCCGTGGTAGAGGCCGTGGTAGAGGCGTGGTAGGGGCCGTGGTAGGGGTCGTGGTAGAGCTCCTGAGCCAGGCTGAGGTAGAGGCCGTGGTAGAGGCCGTGGTAGAGGCCGTGGTAGGGGCCGTGGTAGAGCCGTGGTAGCCGTGGTAGAGGGTGGTAGAGGCCGTGGTAGAGGCCGTGGTAGAGGCCGTGGTAGGGGCCGTGGTAGGGGTCGTGGTAGAGCTCCTGAGCCAAACTTGGCTGAGGTAATCGGCGTGGTAGAGGCCGTGGTAGAGGCCGTGGTAGAGGCCGTGGTAGAGGCCGTGGTAGAGGCCGTGGTAGAGGCCGTGGTAGAGGTCGTGGTAGAGGTCGTGGTAGAGGCCGTGGTAGGGCCCGTGGTAGGGGTCGTGGTAGAGCTCCTGAGCCAAACTTGGCTGAGGTAAGCCTGTAGAGCCGGGTAAGGCCGTGGTAGAGGCCGTGGTAGAGGCCGTGGTAGAGGCTGTGGTAGGGGCCGTGGTAGGGGTCGTGGTGGAGCTCCTGGAGCCAAACTTGGCTGAGGTAGAGGCCGTGGTAGAGGCCGTGGTAGAGGCCGTGGTAGGGCCGTGGTAGAGGCCGTGGTAGAGGCCGTGGTAGGGCGTGGTAGAGGCGTGGTAGAGGTCGTGGTAGAGGTCGTGGTAGAGGCCGTGGTAGGGCCGTGGTAGGGGTCGTGGTAGAGCTCCTGAGCCAAACTTGGCTGAGGTAGAGGCCTGGTCAAGGCCGGGTAGAGGCCGTGGTAGAGGCCGTGGTAGAGGCCGTGGTAGAGGCCGTGGTAGAGGCCGTGGTAGAGGCCGTGGTAGAGGCCGTGTAGAGGCCGTGGTAGGGGCCGTGGTAGAGGCGTGGTAGAGCTCCTGAGCCAAACTTGGCTGAGGTAAGGCCGTGGTAGAGGCCGTGGTAGAGGCCGTGGTAGAGGCCGTGGTAGAGGCCGTGGTAGAGGCCGTGGTAGAGGCCGTGGTAGAGGCTGTGGTAGGGGCCGTGGTAGGGGTCGTGGTGGAGCTCCTGGAGCCAAACTTGGCTGAGGTAGAGGCCGTGGTAGAGGCCGTGGTAGAGGCTGTGGTAGGGGCCGTGGTAGGGGTCGTGGTGGAGCTCCTGGAGCCAAACTTGGCTGAGGTAAGGCCGTGGTAGAGGCCGTGGTAGAGGCCGTGGTAGTGGCCGTGGTAGGGGTCGTGGTGGAGCTCCTGAGCCAGGCGTGGTAGAGGCCGTGGTAGAGGCCGTGGTAGAGGCCGTGGTAGAGGCCGTGGTAGAGGCCGTGGTAGAGGCGTGGTAGGCTCCTGAGGGCGTGGTAGAGCTCCTGAGACCGGAAGTACAAGGTGGTAGAGGCCGTGGTAGAGGCCGTGGTAGAGGCCGTGGTAGGGGCCGTGGTAGGGGTCGTGGTAGAGCTCCTGAGCCAAACTTGGCTGAGGTAAGTCGGGTAGAGTGGTAGAGGCCGTGGTAGAGGCCGTGGTAGAGGCCGTGGTAGGGGCCGTGGTAGGGGTCGTGGTAGAGCTCCTGAGAGGCGTGGTAGAGGCCGTGGTAGAGGCCGTGGTAGAGGTGTGGTAGGGGCCGTGGTAGGGGTCGTGGTAGAGGTCCGTGGTAGAGGCCTGGTAGAGGCCGTGGTGAGCCGAGTACAAGGTGGTAGAGGCCGTGGTAGAGGCCGTGGTAGAGGCCGTGGTAGAGGCCGTGGTAGGGGTCGTGGTAGAGCTCCTGAGCCAAACTTGGCTGAGGTAATCGCTCAAACGGTTGCCGGTATCATGCCAACCATCATTGCTCAAGTCACGGCAAGTCTTGGGCAAAATAATGGGCCTCAAAACAACGAAGCCCCAGAAAATGCAAACAATGAAAATGATCAACCTCAAGCCGAAGAATATGAGGAAGAGGAACCAATGGGAGTTAATATCGGGATGCCCATGAATAACCAATATGGTGGATACCGTCAAGGGTGTATCTTTAAGGATTTTAAGAGTTGTGGGGCACCGGAGTTTGATGGGAAAGGTGGTCCCACGGAATGTATAAGATGGTTTGAGGCAATAGAAGCAGTGATTGAAAGGAGTCATTGCACCTACGATGACCGGATTTCCTATGCATCCGGCATGTTTAGGCATGACGCCTTGAGTTGGTGGAACCAGGAAATAACTCTAGGGCGGACTCAGAATTTGGAGTGGATTGACTTCAAAGACAAAGTGAAAGCCAAGTTTTGTCCTCCGTACGAGCTACAGAATTTAACCATAGAATTTGCAAACCTCAATATGGAAGGAGCCGATTACAAGGGCTATGTGAGACGATTCCAAGAGTTGTCTACTCTCATTCCTCACTTGGTGGGTACCGAGCCACAAGCCATCCAAAAATTTGTGTTGGGCTTGAACCCTCAAGTCCGATCTTATGTTAACTCAAACATGCCTACTTCCTTGGCTAATGCGGTCAACCAAGCCGGGAGTGTGACTGAAGATTTGTTGAGATGTGGTGTTTTGAGTAAATCCTCATCAACTAAGAGGAAGGAAGTGGGGGAGTCGAGCGGGGTAAGGAAAATGGGGAGGTTTGGAGTCGAGCGGGGTAAGGAAAATGGGGAGGTTTGACCCCAAGAATGCTAATAGGGGTAGAATAATGGCGGCGGTGGAACCGGCTAGGAGGGCTTATACCGGGCCTCATCCTTTCTGTGGAAGGTGCAACAGGCACCATCCCGCCACCACTCCATGTGGAGCATGCTACAATTGCCACCAAGTTGGGCACGCATCCAAGGATTGTAGGGCTCCAAGAACGGGCCCAATGAATGCGGCTCCTATTCGGGCCGTTCCTCCTCAAGGCAACCAACGAAGAGGGGAATGTTTTGAATGTGGTAGTCGTGACCACTACCGTAATAATTGTCCTCGATGGGTGGGACAACAAGTGCAAGTAGCCGTCCACCCCAACCAACTACAAATGGTCGGGCCTAATCAGAACCGGGGACAACAAGGCCACCAAGTGCAACCACGCGGCCGAGCCTTTGCGGCAAATGTAAATGAAGCCCGCAACGATCCCAATGTAGTAGCAGGTACTTTCCTCTTAAATGGTCTCTATGCAACCGTCTTATTTGATTCCGGGGCCGATTATAGCCTCGTGTCTACTAACTTTGTGCCTTTGATTGATGTGCATCCTTGTGCTCTAAACTATGTGCTTGACATTGAAATGGTAAACGGGTCACTAACTAGAATTAGCCAAATACTCCGTGATTGTGTCTTGACTTTAGAGGACGTCGACTTCTTCATCGATCTTATGCCTTTAGACATTGGTAGTTTTGATATTATAGTGGGTATGGATTGGTTAGCGGCGGTTAATGCGACGATTGATTGTGGTGAGAGAGTTGTTAAGATACCTTTGGCCAACGGTAAAATTCTTAGGGTTCAAGGCGAAATCTCCGATTCCCCAAATTCTAAAGTCTTTAGTGCTACCACCACAAAGGTAGAATTGAAGACCGTTCCTATTGTTTGTGATTTCCCCGATGTTTTTCCGGATGACTTACCGGGATTACCTCCAACTCGTGCGCTTGATTTTCGTATTAGTCTTATTCCCGAAGCCGCGCCCGTAGCAAAAGCTCCTTATAGACTAGCTCTAACCGAAATGCAAGAGCTACAAACTCAACTCAAGGAACTCCAAGAGAAGGGTTTCATTCGCCCTAGTCAATCTCCTTGGGGTGCTCCTGTTCTCTTCGTCAAAAAGAAAGACGGATCCTTCCGAATGTGTATTGATTATCGGGAATTGAACAAGCTCACCGTGAAGAACCGATATCCTCTCCCTAGAATTGATGACTTGTTTGATCAACTTCAAGGAGCTAAGCACTTCTCAAAAATCGATCTTCGCTCGGGTTATCACCAACTCCGGGTACATGAAGATGACATCCCCAAAACGGCTTTTCGCACAAGGTATGGCCATTTTGAATTCACCGTAATGCCTTTTGGGTTGACTAATGCACCGGCGGTGTTCATGGACTTGATGAACCGGGTGTGTCAACCATATTTAGACAAGTCCGTTATTGTGTTCATTGATGACATACTTGTATACTCGAAGACAAAGGAGGAGCATGTTAAGCACTTGCGTGAAGTGCTTGAATTACTAAGGAAGGAGAAGTTGTATGCGAAATTTTCCAAGTGTGAGTTTTGGTTGGAAGAGGTCCACTTCCTTGGTCACGTAGTGAGCAAGGATGGTATTCATGTGGACCCAAGCAAGATTGAAGCGGTTAAGAATTGGAGAAGACCCGAAACGCCATCCGAGATCCGCCAATTCCTTGGATTGGCGGGTTACTATAGAAGGTTTATTGAAAACTTCTCCCGTATTGCACAACCACTCACCCTTTTGACTCAAAAAGATAAAAACTTTGAATGGGGCGAAAGACAAGAGAACGCCTTCCAAACCCTTAAGGATATGCTATGTGATGCTCCTATTTTGACATTACCGGATGGGATAGAAGATTTTGTGGTTTATTGTGATGCTTCGGGGCAAGGGTTGGGTTGCGTTCTTATGCAAAGGGGTAAAGTCATTGCTTATGCCTCTCGTCAATTGAAGGTGCATGAGAAGAACTACCCGACACATGATTTGGAATTGGGAGCGGTTGTGTTTGCTTTGAAGTGTTGGAGGCATTACCTCTATGGCACCAAATGTGTGATTTATACCGATCACAAAAGTCTCCAACACATCTTCAACCAAAGTGAATTGAACATGAGGCAAAGGCGTTGGTTAGAGCTATTTAGTGATTATGATTGTGACATCCGTTATCACCCGGGCAAGGCAAATGTAGTAGCCGATGCCTTGAGCCGAAAGGAGAGAGTGAAACCAAGACGGGCTCGAGCTATGAGCCTCACGGTAGGGCCAAGTATTCGTGATCGGATTATTGAAGCCCAAATCCAAGCCACCCTACCGGAAAACTTTGGAAACGAAAACCTAGACGGTATGGAACAACTATTTGACCGAAAGAATGATAACGGGCTTTACATGGTGGAAAGACTTTGGATTCCTATATTCGGCGATTTAAGAACGCTTATTATGAATGAAGCCCACCTATCACCTTATTCGGTCCATCCCGGGTCGGATAAGATGTACTTTGACTTGAAGGAATTGTATTGGTGGCCGGGCATGAAGCGTGATGTGGCTAAGTATGTGAGTGAGTGCCTTACTTGCTTACAAGTTAAGGCCGATCACAAGAAGCCACCCGGATTGTTGGTACAACCGGTGATGCCCGAATGGAAGTGGGAGCATATTTCAATGGACTTCATTACTAAACTACCGAAGACAAGAAGCGGCCGTGACACGATTTGGGTGATAGTAGATCGGTTAACGAAATCGGCTCACTTTTTAGCCATTCGTGAAACCGATAAATTTGACACTTTAGCTCGTTTGTACATCAAGGAAGTAATATCTAAGCATGGAGTGCCGATTTCTATCATTTCGGATAGAGATGCCCGTTTCAAATCGAAATTTTGGGAAGCCTTTCAAAAAGCCATGGGTACCCGACTTGACATGAGCACGGCGTTTCACCCTCAAACGGATGGGCAAACCGAGAGAACCATTCAAACACTCGAAGATATGTTGAGGGCGTGTGCAATTGATTTTGGTGGAAGTTGGGAAGACCATTTGCCGTTAGTTGAGTTTTCATACAACAATAGCTACCACGCTACTATTCAAATGGCACCCTTTAAGGCCTTGTATGGTAGGGTGTGCCGTTCTCCTTTAGCTTGGGCGGAAATTGGAGAGAGTCAACTTATCGGGCCGGAAATTGTGATTGAAACTACCAAGGTAATATCTCAAATTAAGGAGAAGTTGCAATTGGCCCGTGAACGTCAAAAGAAGTATGCCGATGTGAGACGAAGACCGTTGGAGTTTGAAGTTGGTGAATTTGTACTTTTGAAAGTGTCGCCTTGGAAAGGCGTCGTACGATTCGTGAAGCGGGGAAAACTTGCACCAAGGTATGTTGGTCCTTTCAAGATTCTTGAACGGGTTGGGAAAGTTGCTTATCGGCTAGAATTGCCCCAAGAGCTTAGTGGTGTGCATGATGTGTTCCATATTTGTAACTTACGCAAGTGTTTGGCGGATCCTACACATCATGTGCCTATGGACGAAATTAGGGTTGATTCAAACTTGAACTTTGTTGAAGAGCCGGTAGAGATCATGGACCGTCAAGAAAAGAAGCTCAAGAAGAAGCGCTACACCATTGTGAAAGTAAGATGGAATGCTAGACGTGGAGCCGAGTTCACTTGGGAGAGAGAAGACCATATGAAGTCCAAGTATCCGCATTTATTTGTTAATTAGGGTTTTGTTGAATTTCGGGACGAAATTCTTTTAACGGGGGAATAATGTAACACCCGTGAATTTTGACCGTTGACTTTTGTGTAATTTGACTAACAAACTTATTGAATGAAGTAATTTGGGCAGTTTAGACTGCGGCGCAGTGCTTGTTTCTGGTCCTGTCCAGTTTAGCCACTGCGGCGCAGTGCATTGTACTGGTTCTGGGCCAGTTTGGCCACTGCGGCGCAGTGCATTGTTTCTGGTCCTGGTCCAGTTTAGCCACTGCGGCGCAGTGCATTGTTTCTGGTCCTGGTCCAGTTTAGCCACTGCGGCGCAGTGCATTGTTTCTGGTCCTGGTCCAGTTTAGCCACTGCGGCGCAGTGCATTGTTTCTGGTCCTGGTCCAGTTTAGCCACTGCGGCGCAGTGCATTGTTTCTGGTCCTGTTTCAGTTTAGCCACTGCGGCGCAGTGCATTGTACTGGTTCTGGGCCAGTTTGGCCACTGCGGCGCAGTGCATTGTTTCTGGTCCTGGTCCAGTTTAGCCACTGCGGCGCAGTGCATTGTTTCTGGTCCTGGTCCAGTTTAGCCACTGCGGCGCAGTGCATTGTTTCTGGTCCTGGTCCAGTTTAGCCACTGCGGCGCAGTGCATTGTTTCTGGTCCTGGTCCAGTTTAGCCACTGCGGCGCAGTGCATTGTTTCTGGTCCTGTTTCAGTTTAGCCACTGCGGCGCAGTGGGTTGGCTGGTCCTTTGCCACTGCGGCGCAGTGCATTGTTTCTGGTCCTGGTCCAGTTTAGCCACTGCGGCGCAGTGCATTGTTTCTGGTCCTGTTTCAGTTTAGCCACTGCGGCGCAGTGCTGTACTGGTTCTGGGCCAGTTTGGCCACTGCGGCGCAGTGCATTGTTTCTGGTCCTGGTCCAGTTTAGCCACTGCGGCGCAGTGCATTGTTTCTGGTCCTGGTCCAGTTTAGCCACTGCGGCGCAGTGCATTGTTTCTGGTCCTGGTTCAGTTTAGCCACTGCGGCGCAGTGGATAGTCACTGTGATTTATGTGTGTCGATTTTCAAATTGTTGAGGTTGTATAATTGACATTCCAGTATATTGATGTATAATTATAGGTTGTGGACGTGTGGACCCTATTACTCGTTTGTAATCTTTTACTAACTTCTTTGCCGATCAAGGTGAGTTTCGTATCTCCCTACCCGCTTGGGATTCGGGCTGAAAAGTGTAAACCTGGCGTGTTTACTTGTATCTATTGATGTATTGATTGTTTGACATGATTGTTGGATTGATGTGACGTGTCTTTTCGTTTGTTTGACTTGGATTGTGTTTTCGTTAAGTGTTACTTATACATTAGGATAGACGTACATACATGGAAGTCGGTTATGCCTTCATTGGGTTTTAGATGTGGTGGGAAGGCTGCGGGTGACCCTATACATAAGCATCTGGGACTTGAAGAAAGTAGAATCCTCTGAAGTATATGTACGTATAGTTGGTTTATATTGTGATTAGTGGCTTATGTTTTGTTGATTATTGATCGTTGGCTTTTGGTTATCATACATTGATTGCTGGGTTATGTTTGAGGAATATTGATTGTTGGATTTATGTGTGTCGATTTTCAAATTGTTGAGGTTGTATAATTGACATTCCAGTATATTGATGTATAATTATAGGTTGTGGACGTGTGGACCCTATTACTCGTTTGTAATCTTTTACTAACTTCTTTGCCGATCAAGGTGAGTTTCGTATCTCCCTACCCGCTTGGGATTCGGGCTGAAAAGTGTAAACCTGGCGTGTTTACTTGTATCTATTGATGTATTGATTGTTTGACATGATTGTTGGATTGATGTGACGTGTCTTTTCGTTTGTTTGACTTGGATTGTGTTTTCGTTAAGTGTTACTTATACATTAGGATAGACGTACATACATGGAAGTCGGTTATGCCTTCATTGGGTTTTAGATGTGGTGGGAAGGCTGCGGGTGACCCTATACATAAGCATCTGGGACTTGAAGAAAGTAGAATCCTCTGAAGTATATGTACGTATAGTTGGTTTATATTGTGATTATTGATGTTGGTTCGTTACGAACCATTACTACGAACTCACCAACCTTGTGTTGACTATGCTTAGTACACTTTTCAGGTAATCAGGTTCTCCCCGGACGTGGTGTTTAGTTGCTTGCTTGCTGTCTAACCCGGACTTGGATCAAGGATTCATTGACCCTCCTTTTGCATTATACTTAGGATCGTTTGCCATCTTTGGATGTATTATGTTAACTTTGATGGCTATTTGCTCCTGTTGTATTTTGTTACTTGTTTTGCTATGTTTTGGATTCACCGAATCGTTAATTGCATTTAGTTGTTCTATTGTAATTCCACCTGGTGCTGTATGATTTCCGTGACATTCTGAGCCTTGGCTTGGGGTGTTACAATAGCTCATGGTTAAGGAGTTTTCCACTTTGTGATTTCTTTCTAGTCAAGGTTTGAATCCTTCACATGCAAATGTGGTGAGGGGGCCTTAGCAATGTTATACTCATCTACACATGGGAGAACAAACCCTTTAGGGCATTGCCAAGATTCGAACCCGGCGTTGGCGCATCAAAGTTGGGGGTGTTAGCCATTTATCCGCTTTATATATTTAAAAAAATTATAAAATATTCAATTTTCTATTAATTTAGTTCAGTGCATTAAATAGGGAGTAGCAATACCAAAACACCCTCTGCCACTTTTTGACACTATAAATAGTCATGAATACAAAAAAAAAAAAAAAAAAAAAAAAAAAAAAAAAAAAAAAAAAAAAAAAAAAAAAAAAAAAAAAAAAAAAAAAAAAAAAAAAAAAAAAAAAAAAAAAAAAAAAAAAAAAAAAAAAAAAAAAAAAAAAAAAAAAAAAAAAAAAAAAAAAAAAAAAAAAAAAAAAAAAAAAAAAAAAAAAAAAAAAAAAAAAAAAAAAAAAAAAAAAAAAAAAAAAAAAAAAAAAAAAAAAAAAAAAAAAAAAAAAAAAAAAAAAAAAAAAAAAAAAAAAAAAAAAAAAAAAAAAAAAAAAAAAAAAAAAAAAAAAAAAAAAAAAAAAAAAAAAAAAAAAAAAAAAAAAAAAAAAAAAAAAAAAAAAAAAAAAAAAAAAAAAAAAAAAAAAAAAAAAAAAAAAAAAAAAAAAAAAAAAAAAAAAAAAAAAAAAAAAAAAAAAAAAAAAAAAAAAAAAAAAAAAAAAAAAAAAAAAAAAAAAAAAAAAAAAAAAAAAAAAAAAAAAAAAAAAAAAAAAAAAAAAAAAAAAAAAAAAAAAAAAAAAAAAAAAAAAAAAAAAAAAAAAAAAAAAAAAAAAAAAAAAAAAAAAAAAAAAAAAAAAAAAAAAAAAAAAAAAAAAAAAAAAAAAAAAAAAAAAAAAAAAAAAAAAAAAAAAAAAAAAAAAAAAAAAAAAAAAAAAAAAAAAAAAAAAAAAAAAAAAAAAAAAAAAAAAAAAAAAAAAAAAAAAAAAAAAAAAAAAAAAAAAAAAAAAAAAAAAAAAAAAAAAAAAAAAAAAAAAAAAAAAAAAAAAAAAAAAAAAAAAAAAAAAAAAAAAAAAAAAAAAAAAAAAAAAAAAAAAAAAAAAAAAAAAAAAAAAAAAAAAAAAAAAAAAAAAAAAAAAAAAAAAAAAAAAAAAAAAAAAAAAAAAAAAAAAAAAAAAAAAAAAAAAAAAAAAAAAAAAAAAAAAAAAAAAAAAAAAAAAAAAAAAAAAAAAAAAAAAAAAAAAAAAAAAAAAAAAAAAAAAAAAAAAAAAAAAAAAAAAAAAAAAAAAAAAAAAAAAAAAAAAAAAAAAAAAAAAAAAAAAAAAAAAAAAAAAAAAAAAAAAAAAAAAAAAAAAAAAAAAAAAAAAAAAAAAAAAAAAAAAAAAAAAAAAAAAAAAAAAAAAAAAAAAAAAAAAAAAAAAAAAAAAAAAAAAAAAAAAAAAAAAAAAAAAAAAAAAAAAAAAAAAAAAAAAAAAAAAAAAAAAAAAAAAAAAAAAAAAAAAAAAAAAAAAAAAAAAAAAAAAAAAAAAAAAAAAAAAAAAAAAAAAAAAAAAAAAAAAAAAAAAAAAAAAAAAAAAAAAAAAAAAAAAAAAAAAAAAAAAAAAAAAAAAAAAAAAAAAAAAAAAAAAAAAAAAAAAAAAAAAAAAAAAAAAAAAAAAAAAAAAAAAAAAAAAAAAAAAAAAAAAAAAAAAAAAAAAAAAAAAAAAAAAAAAAAAAAAAAAAAAAAAAAAAAAAAAAAAAAAAAAAAAAAAAAAAAAAAAAAAAAAAAAAAAAAAAAAAAAAAAAAAAAAAAAAAAAAAAAAAAAAAAAAAAAAAAAAAAAAAAAAAAAAAAAAAAAAAAAAAAAAAAAAAAAAAAAAAAAAAAAAAAAAAAAAAAAAAAAAAAAAAAAAAAAAAAAAAAAAAAAAAAAAAAAAAAAAAAAAAAAAAAAAAAAAAAAAAAAAAAAAAAAAAAAAAAAAAAAAAAAAAAAAAAAAAAAAAAAAAAAAAAAAAAAAAAAAAAAAAAAAAAAAAAAAAAAAAAAAAAAAAAAAAAAAAAAAAAAAAAAAAAAAAAAAAAAAAAAAAAAAAAAAAAAAAAAAAAAAAAAAAAAAAAAAAAAAAAAAAAAAAAAAAAAAAAAAAAAAAAAAAAAAAAAAAAAAAAAAAAAAAAAAAAAAAAAAAAAAAAAAAAAAAAAAAAAAAAAAAAAAAAAAAAAAAAAAAAAAAAAAAAAAAAAAGCAATACCAAAAAAACACTATAAATAGTCATGAATACTCCCCCAAGTTTTCCCTGAATGAGGGGTCAAATTCAAAATACAATACAAATAACCTTCCCCAACTCAAATTTTGCTGCATTCTCTACCATTTATTTTATTTGGTTTCACCAATTTGTAGTCCCAAAATTCAGGTAGAGAAAAAATGCACAACGGTTCGACTTTCGAAAGGGGGTACCTTCCTAACGAGAAGTTTGATGATGACGGAAGAATAAAAAGAACTGGTACTATACGTCATTTTTTATGTTCTTTTGACACGTTGAGACAGTCGATATTTTGTTAAATATATATCTAACTAATGTTCGTTTATTCGTTTGCGAAGGAACTTGGAAGAGTGCAACAGCACATATTATAACAGCAGTGATCGGGTCAGGAGTGTTATCGTTAGCGTGGTGTTTTGCTCAGTTGGGATGGATCGCAGGAACAATCACTCTAGTCTTGTTTTCGGTCATTACTATGTTTAATTCGATATTGCTAACGGATTGTTATCGTTCGCCGGATCCTGTTACGGGTACCAGAAACTATACTTACATGGATGCTGTAAAATCCAATCTGGGTAATTTAATTAACTTTCCTTTTCTTTTTACATACTCACTGTATAATTTTTGGTAAACTATCTTATATGTACTAAAGTAAAAGAAAAGATGCTTACTTTTTCAGATAGAGTTTCATTAAATTTTTTGATAAATTTTAAACTTACGTTACGAACATTTATGGTTAGACATGCAAAAAATGACGAACACGCCATTAAATGGTTGTCAGTTAAAATTGGTCCACCCTAAAAGTAAAAACTTTAAGTTACTTAAATTTAGAACATGTTATTGTTTGTTGAAGATTTTTTTTTCCAAGGGAAATTTTCTGTTAAATCAATTTAACATCGATCTTTTAGGGGGAAAAAAAATCTCCGCCTTCTTTAAATCATTAAATTAACTACTAACTTGCTGTTAAAAAAAAAACTATCAGCTTCAAGACTTATAATTAACGTGTATAAAAAAAAAATACTTTTTACATTAAAAACTCAGCTATAAATTTTTTGATAAGTGTATAATATCTTATGAACTTTAAGTCCTTAAGTATAGCCCATAAAACTATATATATTTAGCAAAACCCTTACAAATATATTGCTAAGTAGTATTGTAAAAATAGTTTTTACTTCTTTTAAATATATATATTTTTTGAAACACTTGTAATTACATAGACATCTTTAATCTTTACATTATTATATTTGTATCATTTTATTCTACAGAGATATATGGAATAAGAACTTATTCTCCCAAATTAAGTACAAAAGTATTGAAAAAGATAATATAAAAAAGATTAAATGCTTGTAATGGATAAATGTATATATCTGTTTTATTATTAGCTAGGTGCATAAAATATTTCATTTATTATCACTCCTTTCAATTCTATTTTTATTATATTGTTCATTAATTTGTTATTCTTAATATAATAATTGTCTATTTCTAATAAATACATATATTGATTATTGACTATCTTACTTGTTATATCCTTAGATAATAAATTAAATATAATTTTATATAAAAATTACACGTTAAAAAGTTACACTTTTTCAATACTAGAAAGTACTGTTTTACATTTACTTTAACAATTTTAATTAACACTTATCTTATATATTTAGTCATATCTCACATCTTAAATATTACGGTAATTCACACTTACTTTATATATTTTGTCAAGTTTTCATTTTTACAATTATATCTTCACAACATGCTTAACAATGGAATATAACACGATATATTTTGGAGCTCTATTGGGCGTCACCACATTAGTTAATACTAATACCTATGTCACCCCTCTAGTTAATATTAATACCTTTATATTAAATACAAGAATAAAAATAACTTTCTATTAATTTAAAAGCTTTATCCATTGCACATATTATAATTTATATTTATAACATTTTTTTTTGTTGGGAGATAATCAAATAGGAGATATGAAGTAATACTAATAATAATTACTTCTTATATTATGTAAATTCACATTAACGATTAATAAAATAAAGCGTCACTTACAAGTTAATTACAGCAATAATTTTTGTAAATGGACACGATAGATATGCAACCCAATTAATTATTATTTTAGATAATAATAATGGGCTTTTTTTCTACAAAACTACTCGGTAATATACTTGGGTTTTCATCAACTTCAATTATGTTTTTGTCCAATTTGCACATAATAATTTTTTTATTCCAAACAATTTGCACATAATAAATACGTCTCAAAATAATTATTTTTTAGCTTGTCTTAAAATAATTGTTTAATTCTAATAATCAAAGATATAAAAGCAAATCTGTCAATGACTAAAAATGTAATAGCTATTGTGTTTGTGTATATAGGAACATTTCAATACAAGCTTTGTGGCATAGCGCAATATGGTGTCCTGACCGGAATAACCATCGGATACACTACTACCACTGCCATTAGCATGGCGTAAGTTCACCACGATACCGACTTTTTCCCTTTTCTTAACTTCAATTCTCTGAAATTTAACATTTTTTTTACCTATTGTTCATCACAGTGCAATCACCAAATCTAACTGTTTCCATAAACAAGGCCACAATGCGGATTGTCGTGTGCACAACAATTCATTTATGGTGATTTTCGCTGTCATTCAGATCATTCTAAGCCAAGTCCCCAACTTTCATAAACTTTCGCCACTCTCAGTCATTGCAGCTATAATGTCCTTCACCTATTCACTGATTGGAATCGGCCTCTCAGTTGCAAAAATAGCAGGTCTGGATAAAAATCTGCTTTTGCTCTTTCATTTAATGTTTGGTTCGTCGATGTTATTATAGATTTTTGATATATTTTTCTTGTATTTACAGGTGATGGAATTGGGAAAACGACTATAACAGGAATACCAGTCGGAAGTGATTTTTCAGGCATGGAGAAAATGTGGAAAACTTTCTCTGCTCTTGGAGATATTGCGTTTGCGTATTCTTTTTGTTTTGTCCTCATTGAAATTCAGGCAAGTTGTTTATGAAGTTAGACAATACGTGTCAAAAGGGCTGTCCAACGGGTTGGGTAAATGGGTCAGAAACCTCATCTAGATTTCTTATTAGAATGAATTTTGTGTTAAGGATTTGGGTTTGAAGGTACAGTGGCCTATATAAATGCAGGATACTCTGAAATCAAGTCCACCGGAAAACAAACAAATGAAGCTAGCTACAGCCATTGGAATCATGGCGTCAACTGTGTTTTATATGCTGTGTGGTGTGTTAGGTTATGCCGCCTTTGGAAATGATGCTCCAGGGAACTTTTTAACCGGATTTGGGTTTTATGACCCGTTTTGGCTGATTGATATTGCCAATATATGCATTGTTATTCATCTTCTTGGTGCTTATCAGGTAAAGCCACACCATCAGAAATCATGTTATTACTTCACAACCCTATAGCGATAACATTCATAGTCACAAATATGGTAGCTAACCTGACGAATGTATTGCAATCGGTTATCCAGGTACTGGCACAACCATTTTTTGGGTTTGTCGAGAATTGGAGTAAAAAGAGATGGCCACAAAACAAACTCGTCATAAAAGAGTTTTCGGTGTGTGGATTTGATATCAATGTGTTCAGATTTGTTTGGAGAACTAGTTACGTGATAGTGATGACAATAATAGCAATGATATTCCCATTCTTTAACGACTTTGTGGGCTTACTGGGTGCGGGTACGTTTTGGCCATTATCGGTTTATTTCCCAATAGAGATGTACATCTCACAAGCAAAGATCCGCAAGTACTCATTCACTTGGATTTGGATGCAAATTCTAAGTCTAGCATGCTTGATTGTATCACTAGTAGCTGCAGTTGGGTCAACCCGTGGGCTCATCACTTCAGTCCAATCTTTCAAGCCATTTCAATCCGTATCGTAAGTAACCTAAATGATTTCACTTTCGAATACCAACGCGACTTGAATAGCAAAAGGGTAATTTAACATAAGTTACTAGCGGTAACTTTCATTGTACAAGTAGAAATCTGTATTTACAAGTGTCTGTATGAAAAGAAATCTCGTTATAAGTATGCGAGAGTTCTTGGTTACATTTACAGAACTTCAGGGGCATTTGGCAGAAATGTAATGACGAAAGTCTAGCTATTGATGTTTGTAAGATGTATATGGATTATGGGGACTTGTACCATTAATTTAGCCTTGGTGCAGTTTCAGAGATCCTTTGGTCTTCAAGAAGTGCATATGGATCAACATATTGGGGTAGGTATACTTGTCTTGTGGTAGCATCATGGACAAATTTAGGTCCAAAGTACTGCAAACGGAAACATATGGATAATGTTAGAACTGAAGACCAAAACTTTAAAACAGATCAACGAAAAAAAATCATGTAGCAATAAATGTAAAAAATGTTTACTATATGAATCATTCATCTAAAAGAAAAACCAATATCCAGAAAGATACATAACTATGAAAATGTTTACTCTAAGGTGTCATAGGAGTTGTTCGTTTGGCACTTTACAAGTCAAGGATGGTACCGCCACTAATATGTCTATGAATCACGGATCTTTTTTCTTCAACCATTAATATGTTCCTTAATCAGGCCTCTTCTTTCTTCTGTTTCTATAAACCTAAATGTACTCCATTGCCTCTAAATGGATCATATATGCAGTCCATTAACCATCAATCTACACTTGAGCCAACACTGCTGTAGGCTATGAGGGTTGGGGTAACCGGGAAATTAAGAATAATGGATCTGATTGGACCTATCAAACTGGAAACAGTCCTAAACGGGACTGTAAACCGAATACAAGATTGCGCCTATAATTTCTCATAGTTTGAAGAATATACATATATATCAATGTACATCCTTGTTTACAAATCAAAAAATCAGGTTAAACACTGGTGGTCTGTATTTTGGTTAGGAACCGAGAACCCATAACCAAGTTTTAAAATATTATGATCAATAACAGATATTCAAGAGACCTAGAACAGAGAACCAGCCTGAATACAGCAGTAAAGGTTAGGTTCAGTCCAGTCTTGGGTCAGGTCTTCGGGTTTTGTCATTATGGAACAATACTTGCACAACCTAAACACACACTCTATCACTTAATTTCTTTTTCTTCTTTTCAATCTCCCTTCCCTTTTACCTTTTGTCTATTGTTCTATTTCCAGTTAAGTTTTCTTTTATTTCTTCTACTTCTCTTCAGATTTTGTATTATTTTCTTCTTTGTTATTTATGTAATTTACTTATGCATAACTATTCTTAGCATTTGTGTTTCTTACTGATACAATAGTCATAGGATCTCACACACCCAAGACTGTAAATTTAACTATCAAACCATCGCAACAATTATTAGCTGCTATAAGCAAGTAACGAAGACCCACATTGGCTATGATAAGTGTTTGAGCATGAAAGAATAAAGCTCGTAAAGTGGAGGTTTAACCGGGCCAATCACCGTGTCTCCTGAATTCACAGTGCAAACCAACCAAGTTTCTTAACGAACCTAAGGTGACAAATGATTAGCGTAGAACGAGAGTTGCGTTTCTCAGAATTCCAGAATGATTGATTGAGTGAAAATGAATATAGAATATTTCGCGTGGGTACCTAATGATTAAGGTTTTTATAGCGCCCCAAATTAACGAGGGTAGAAAAAGGTAAGTACGACGACGGAGGATCAGACCATTCTTAAGGCTGTTATGTCAGTCATCCTCGTACGTTCAGGTGGTCCGGATATACTATCTTATCGCAATGTATAATTCATGGCTTCATGCACATATATGTGTATATATAAAAAAAAGGGTAAATGGGTGGGAACCCCCCGGTCCCATGTACCATCTTGGTACCTAGAGCGCACACCGCATAGAACTCATGCCCGGTGAAGCACCATCCTCACACATGGAGCACAAGATATATTTCTCCACTTGCCTAATTGTCATTGGCAAGATTTGAACCTGTGACCTTGCAGTCTTCATCTTGTGGGTCCATGTGGTCACGTGGTGGCGGTACCAGTTGATCCATGTGGTCACAAGATATATGTGTGTATAATATATATACATAAGTGTATATCGAAGCCACATTCATACTTATATATATATAATAATGCTAAACCACAAAGGGGCATGGGCTGCGTAGGCCATTTAATTCGGAAGGGAGGTTTGGATATGTTGGCTAGGAAGCCAACTCCATCCGGATCCACTGAAATTGAGTCTCTCTTTGATCATAAGTGGGCCAACGTCGAGGAGTGGGCTTGGTCCTTAGGGTTTCTGGATTTAATTTACGTGTATGTGTATATATACGATATACCCACCCGAATAAGTGAGAGACACACATACATTATCCAAGCATATGCATATCACTATGTCAAGGTCTGCCAGAAATGCTTGAAGCTAAGCTTGACCCAACGAATCTGATTGATATACTGATCTCTTAGATTGGGCCACCAGATCCCCTAATTTGTGTATTTATACACTTTGGAACTCGCACCACATATATATGCCTTCTTTTCTTGCCACAGTATCGAAATCTTAGAGTGGGATGACCCCACACGACGAATATATAACTATTTTTAATTTAATAAAAACAAAAGGCCAAGTAGGGTAAACAAGTCAAATTGGTCAAACATGTTAAACATCGAAAATTGTCTAATGTGCAAATGTTTACATCATACCTAAAATGTAAATTATTTTATTTCAAACAAATTAATGTAGTTGTTGATATCTACTTTCTGTAATCATATCTGAACATTAAATTTACAAACTCTTTAAAAAGCTGACAACGATATGTTGGTAGGTCAAACCACCATTTTGACCTGAAAATGAAAATCATCCATTGACCCTAATCCGTCCACTTATCACCCAAGCTGCCCGTTTTGTTAAATGGTAAACAGAGGAGGTTTTCCTTGTTCAGATAACCCAAGGAGGGCGCAATCTAACCGAGGTATCCACGTGAACTTTTCGAAACCCTTTCTCTGACGACCTCTAGTGAGGACTCAGGATCACCAGCCACTAGGCCACCTTAATGTTAGTCTGCTATTTTCTTTGTATGTTGATAAGAAAAAAACTGTTCATGGATATTTAGTTAATGAAACAACTTCAATTGAGGGGGATGGTTAAAGATATTCATATAAGAATAGCACTATATCAACATTAATACACTTTCAGCTAAATATTCTTTTAAGGGTAACTATATTGAAAACTTTAACATGATGTTGCAAAAATACATATACACAGGTGCATGAAAGCGGATCATGTGATTAGTATATTATCAAATGTTTAGAGTAACGAGGAAATTCTTTGTAAAAACAATATGATGCATTACATCAATATATGTGTGTGCATGTGTGTAGTGTGTACAAGCCTAAGGATAAACCAATGAAAGAAATGAGTTGCATCTGGTTTCATATATTATGTATGGAAGGGTGCTAATAAAGAAAACTGAATCACAAGTTACAGATTTCATGAACAAAAGGATGGTTTCAACCGTCATCATATGAAAACTGAACTCAAGATATATAAGTGAAAAGCATGAACAAACAAATAATATAGAAGTTAAATCACTTAAGGGATAGAATTTGCTACGACTGATTACCTCATTTCTTTTATTGATTATTAAAACGTTCAATAATTCAAACAGATAGCACTCAAAGTTCTACCGAACCATCATCCCTAAAATCCGTAACTACGCATTACAGTACAGAACCACATCACTATATTCTAGCAGTTGTCGGTGTTACTAGTTATTCCAATGACCATTATATATCAGACTATCAGTAAGCAAATTAGGAGCTAAATCTAGACCATCCAGTCCGTACTTAAAAAAAATCCAAAAATATACAGATCAGGTGATCAGGAAAGCTTACAATGTAAACAGCAGAGAAGGATGCCACTGTTACAAGGATTAGTGGCCAAAAGGCCAAGAAGTATGTCCCTCCAAGGGTTAGCAAGACTTTAGCACGTGGAATCAAACCCTGATATAACAAGAAAAGTAATTAGCATACCCGTAATAGTAACCAAAAACCAAGTAAGCAAAAACCGTATAATAAGGTCAAGAAGGTGAGAAAATCAACCTCCAGGCCCTCACTGTTCAAAGCCATAGATCGCTCCCTTTGATTAGATAGGCTTTTCTCAAGATCTGTTGATACAACATTTCTATTTGAAAAACCTCCATCTTCTTCCTTATATGTAATATTCTCGTCTTTCAATGTGCTCCAACTTTCCTCTAATAATGAAGTGGGTGTCATGCCACGCCTCTTTAGTTCTTTAATAAATAAAGACTCAGTAGGCTCCTCACCTGTAGACAGTAAATACATAAGAATACTAAGCTGTATAATTTAAACTAGTCCCATTGGAAACATAAACCAGATATGAACCAATAAAGATCAACCAATATAGAAAACAGGTATATAGATACAATCAGGATAAAACAAAATGATCGAATCAAAGCATTAATCTACGAAATGAAAAATTATAATATCTGGAACAAACAAAATTAACTAAATTAGATGGAAAAGAAACACAATCAAAAGACTAAAGAATGAAAGAAGATACTTCATCCAACAGAAATTTATCAAATTTGCAACATACACCTATTGGCATATGTTTGTTGAGTTCAAAATTGACTCATAGATACGATATGGGATCTAAAATCGAAAAGAGACATGTATAAGGTTGATAATTTTTTATATAGATCAGCTTGGGAGAAAAACCTGCTTTCTACATGCCCCATGTGGCTATAGCTCATTTAAGTAACAAACTTTGATATTACCTTTTCATAAAAGATTGTGTTTTAGGATGTTCTACACTTTTGTTTGGATTTCTTTCCATCTTCAAAATATTAAATGTATCTATCATATAGCTTTCAAATTCAATTATTGCTATTGTATGCCTCCGACCACTTATGACTTGTAAGCTGGTGACGTGGCAACTATATGGCTTCCATGTCGGCGAAAAAACTGGTTAGCCAAAGAAGAAGTCACACCGTACATACAGTAGCAATAACTGAAAGCCCGGTACAATGGTACATATACATACAATAGATTTCGCGCAAAGTTTGATACATTCATTAAAACTTAACCCTTTCTATAGAAAAAATTTAAATTGTGTTGTGGCGTGGTTGTAATGTTCGATCCATAGTTCTATATTCGATATGTTAACATCGTAACTTAACAATTCAAACATCATATGATAACTCCACAAAGGCAAAAACAAGCAGATATGGGGTGTTAATTGAGAAAATAGGCTGTACAACTTGGTCACAGAGGAAATGTTCAATGACTATGGCAATCTGAAGTACTTGAATTCAACTTCAAGGACAGACTATATTTAGTAATTCAGCATGCAAATTGTATTATCCATCACTTAAATATCATGCCACTATGACTATATATATATATAGGGTAGGGTTAACGTGAGAACCACAAATATGGAGAGAACCGTGAGAACCACTAGTTTTCCTCCCTTTTTCTTCTTTTTTGTGTGGTTTTTTATTTTTTTAATTTTTCTTTTTCATTTTTTGAAACTTTTTTTTGTTTTTTATTTTCTTTTAACAAAAACCCATTCCAAAAAAAAAAAAAAAAAAAAATTTTTTGTAAAAAATCATATGGGTTACGCGTTAAGAAAACGTATGTATACGGTACGGGCCAGAGGCCCTTATCCATTCTAAACTGACCGTCAAGGGACGCATATGGGAATCGTATGGATTTGATGGGCGGCGATCCAAGAGATGGTGACGGTTGTATACGGTACGGGCGTAGCCCTTAACTCTAAGGGCAAAGCCCTTAGAGATGGTTTTTTAGTGGTTCTCACGGTTCTCACCATATATGTTGGTTCTCACTTGATCCCTTCACTATATATATATATATATATATATATATATTTATGTCTAAAAATCTGTTTATGTATTTCTTATCTAGTTAAATTATACTTCCGCATCCAGAAGTGCTCGTGGTTTAACGCAGTGTTCCAAATACCACCTGGCTTAAATATACGTGCGTTTTATCTCTTGAAATAAGCTAAAACGCACCTATGAACCAAACACTCGAAATTGAGCTTTGGCTTTCAAAAAAGCGCAATAAGCTATACGCCCACGCTCGTCTAAAATAACTAAATTACACAATAAATTAAGCTATGTGCATATATATACTCAACTTCCTTCTAAAATAACTAAATTGAACTAATACACATACTAGCCTCTTATATCTCAATTCCGAATCCTCACTAACTTACATTCACATAATTACACAATATAACTACTAACACAAGACAAATTCAAATACTATACAAATATACGTGAGTGTGTATATGATATATATAACTATGTATATATATATATATATACGTAATTTTATATATATATATGTACTTGTAAGTATATATGTATGTATAAAAGTATTTGAGCCTTACACGAAACCGAAAACGTTCGATTAACCGAAAACTTTGGCTTAAACTTAACAATTCTGCTTGGGTAACAAATTGACTTTGAAGAAGATTGTGAAGCTGTAAATGGATATAAACCGGATTTCAGTATCTGAATTGACGCCATTTTTATTATTAATTTGAGAAAATGAGGGATTTTAATTCATTAAAAGTGAGTTTCAATATATATAAAAATAAAAAATAATGATAATAAAATAGTTTTTGAGCGAGTCTAGAGAGAGAAAGTTAGCAAATGGCAGTGAAGAGTGAGACGGGGGGATTTGTCGTAACGGGAATGCCGGCGTACGTTAGTGGGTTTGTGTGTGTAAATGATATTGTGCGCCGTGTACATTTAGATGTATTATGTGGCTGGTGTTTCGTGGATACATGAAACACCGTTTGGAAGTTTGGATTTGAGAGATGGATGCTTTGCTTGGCAGGTGAGTTACGTCTATTTTATTAATATTCTTATTTATTTATTTATTCTTTTTATAAAATAAGGTTATCTACCAATCTACCAATCTATATATAACAAAGTATTAAATTCATCTACCAATCTATATATAACAAAGTGCTAAATTCATTCCTAAACAAACAAGAACCCTTGGATGAATTCCATATTTGATTTAGAGACATTAGATCATATTTAATTATTCCTAAACAAACAAGAACCCTTGGATGAATTCCATATTTGATTTAGAGACATTAGATCATATTTAATTATTCCTAAACAAACAAGAACCCTTGGATGAATTCCATATTTGATTTAGAGACATTAGATCATATTTAATTATTCCTAAACAAACAAGAACCCTTGGATGAATTCCATATTTGATTTAGAGACATTAGATCATATTTAATTATTCCTAAACAAACAAGAACCCTTGGATGAATTCCATATTTGATTTAGAGACATTAGATCATATTTAATTATTTCTATTTTTTAAATGACATTATTTATATTCTTTTTATAAAATAAGGTTATCTACCAATCTACCAATCTATATATAACAAAGTATTAAATTCATCTACCAATCTATATATAACAAAGTGCTAAATTCATTCCTAAACAAACAAGAACCCTTGGATGAATTCCATATTTGATTTAGAGACATTAGATCATATTTAATTATTCCTAAACAAACAAGAACCCTTGGATGAATTCCATATTTGATTTAGAGACATTAGATCATATTTAATTATTTCATCTTTAATAAATGACAATATTAATACTTACACTTTATATCTTCATTTCATAACACATACTACATTATACTTCATTTCATAACACATACTACATTATACTTCATTTCATAACACATACTACATTATACTTCATTTCATAACACATACTACATTATACTTCATTTCATAACACATACTACATTATACTTCATTTCATAACACATACTACATTATACTTCATTTCATAACACATACTACATTATACTTCATTTCATAACACATACTACATTATACTTCATTTCATAACACATACTACATTATACTTCATTTCATAACACATACTACATTATACTTCATTTCATAACACATACTACATTATACTTCATTTCATAACACATACTACATTATACTTCATTTCATAACACATACTACATTATACTTCATTTCATAACACATACTACATTATACTTCATTTCATAACACATACTACATTATACTTCATTTCATAACACATACTACATTATACTTCATTTCATAACACATACTACATTATACTTCATTTCATAACACATACTACATTATACTTCATTTCATAACACATACTACATTATACTTCATTTCATAACACATACTACATTATACTTCATTTCATAACACATACTACATTATACTTCATTTCATAACACATACTACATTATACTTCATTTCATAACACATACTACATTATACTTCATTTCATAACACATACTACATTATACTTCATTTCATAACACATACTACATTATACTTCATTTCATAACACATACTACATTATACTTCATTTCATAACACATACTACATTATACTTCATTTCATAACACATACTACATTATACTTCATTTCATAACACATACTACATTATACTTCATTTCATAACACATACTACATTATACTTCATTTCATAACACATACTACATTATACTTCATTTCATAACACATACTACATTATACTTCATTTCATAACACATACTACATTATACTTCATTTCATAACACATACTACATTATACTTCATTTCATAACACATACTACATTATACTTCATTTCATAACACATACTACATTATACTTCATTTCATAACACATACTACATTATACTTCATTTCATAACACATACTACATTATACTTCATTTCATAACACATACTACATTATACTTCATTTCATAACACATACTACATTATACTTCATTTCATAACACATACTACATTATACTTCATTTCATAACACATACTACATTATACTTCATTTCATAACACATACTACATTATACTTCATTTCATAACACATACTACATTATACTTCATTTCATAACACATACTACATTATACTTCATTTCATAACACATACTACATTATACTTCATTTCATAACACATACTACATTATACTTCATTTCATAACACATACTACATTATACTTCATTTCATAACACATACTACATTATACTTCATTTCATAACACATACTACATTATACTTCATTTCATAACACATACTACATTATACTTCATTTCATAACACATACTACATTATACTTCATTTCATAACACATACTACATTATACTTCATTTCATAACACATACTACATTATACTTCATTTCATAACACATACTACATTATACTTCATTTCATAACACATACTACATTATACTTCATTTCATAACACATACTACATTATACTTCATTTCATAACACATACTACATTATACTTCATTTCATAACACATACTACATTATACTTCATTTCATAACACATACTACATTATACTTCATTTCATAACACATACTACATTATACTTCATTTCATAACACATACTACATTATACTTCATTTCATAACACATACTACATTATACTTCATTTCATAACACATACTACATTATACTTCATTTCATAACACATACTACATTATACTTCATTTCATAACACATACTACATTATACTTCATTTCATAACACATACTACATTATACTTCATTTCATAACACATACTACATTATACTTCATTTCATAACACATACTACATTATACTTCATTTCATAACACATACTACATTATACTTCATTTCATAACACATACTACATTATACTTCATTTCATAACACATACTACATTATACTTCATTTCATAACACATACTACATTATACTTCATTTCATAACACATACTACATTATACTTCATTTCATAACACATACTACATTATACTTCATTTCATAACACATACTACATTATACTTCATTTCACTACATTAGGGACTGCATTTCAGGTCTCATGGTCAACTACATAACCCATAATACCTCCCGTGTAACCCGAGATACCCACATATATCATAAGTTACCGTTAAGGAAGTTATAAGTATGAAACCTTTGCTTGTTGAACCCTCAGCGTGACAAAAGTAGTGTATCTTACCTCGATACGGTTTAACAACAAGCTACAAGCACAATACAACGATGACTAGGTGTCTCCAATAACCTAGAACAAGTATAAGATCGAAATATAAGCTAAGCGACACATTTTGTGAAATCTGGGCATATGGTGCGCCGCACTTTCCATGTGGTGCGTCGCACCAATCCTCCAGGGAATTTCTAACAATTAAGGGTGCGCCGCACCTACCCTTTGGTGCGTCGCACAAATCCTCCAGGGAGTTTAGATTAAAGACAGGTGCGCCGCACCAGCCCTTGGTGCGTCGCATATCGGGGTGTACCAAAAACCAAACTGGCCAGTGGTGCGCCGCACCTCCCACATTGTGCGTCGCACCAACTCTCCAGAAACTTCATATCCATAATGGGTGCGCCGCACCAGCCCTTTGGTGCGTCGCACCAGGGGTGCAGACAAGCAACTAAATTTTACACTTTGATCAAACGAATTCCATACGAACCCATACCCCAAATCCAACCTGAGGACTTAAAATTAATCCTTTTAATTGCACTATCATTACCTTTAATCAACCTAATAATCCCTTAATCCTTTACATCATAAACCAACCATTTAATCACCCAAATAACATGAAATTGACGAACGTTTAATCAAATAACCCAACCCAAACCCTTATGGCCTGGATTAAGACTGATATAAGACTCACACAATCAATTCTCAACTGAGGAATACCTATATTACCTGTATTTGGTGATAAAGATCCAAGATCTACGCAATACACGATCGATTCGGCTCCAAAACGAACAAGATCTAGAGAGAAACTAGAGAGGGAAGGGAGGGGATCAACTAGGGCTTATTTGAGGGTAAGAAAATCTGCATAAAGTTCTTAATGACAACCCTTAAACCTCTAAACCCGTTTTTGACTTTGCACACATGTCAAAACTAACCCCTAAGCTTCCTAATCCTTCATTATTGGTCACAAACTACATTATTGACCACATACAACATTAATCCTTCATTAAATGTCACTACATAGACATTACCCTTCATATTACTCACATTTATACTACATTAACATTTAGGCTTACAAGCCTCACACATAACACACATTAACTACATATAAGCATTAAATCTAGAATAGACTTAGCGATACACACAATATTGACTTAACGGCATTAGCCAACTAGTAAAGAAAAGTTGGGGATGTTACATCTATATAAATTGTCAAATATATAATAAAGATTTTATCATTAATAATATATCTATTCTCTCTATATAACTAAGAGATGATAGTTTTTTTCCTAGGTGGCACTTCTATTTTCGTGCCAACTAGGCTTTTTGCTTAGGTGGCATTTTCTGATAATTTTAATGTTTTTTTAGATATATTGACATTTAAATTTATATTTTTTAGTGCTCATGTGGCACTTCATTTGTCTACGTGGACATTTGCTTTTTTTTTTTATCAATTTTAAATAGCAAATAAAAAAGCCAAATACAAGATTAGAACTCATGACCTCTAACTTTTAATATTATGCATAAACCACTTGATCTAACTTAATATTTGTTTATTTTTTGCAAACTACGGTAGATATTTAGTGAATATTAAAACTAATTAAAAGACATTGATAATATAATTGTCGATCTTTGTAACTTATCTCTTTCTATTTTTCTTTGTATTTAATTATCTTTGTACGTGGAATATAATTTACTTTAATATAATATAAAACTAGATTATATTGATAATTTTATCTAATATTTTACTATCCAATTATATTATCAATGTTAAATTAGATATTTACTTTATCAATTTCACACACATATTTTTGATATTTGTTTTATATTCGATTTTAATTTTCTCTCTTTACCTTTATATATTCTTTTTCCTCCTTTTTCTTTCTATATTCTACTTTATATATGTCTCTTTCAGATTTTACATGCATAATAAAAGTATGATATCATTAAAAATTCTTTTAGTTATTATTATTATTATATAACTCTTGACGTATATATGTTAATCATTGTTTTCAAGTAATATTACTTAAAATATTATATTTGTAATCAATTTAATGTAATGTATATATTACCATGCATCGCATGGGGCATAATCTAGTATTAAAATAAATTAGCTAATCTTCCTAAATCTTCTATATACGTAAAAATAGATATTATAGTACTAGATTAAACCCGGACGTTGTCCGGGCCTGACCGATAACGTATATAAAAAATGTATTGACAGTTACAGTATTATTCATAATTTTTGATATTATAAAAACTATCAGATTACGACTGATATAAATAATAAGATTATGATTTTTATGAATATATGATATATGTCAAATATATTAAAGCATGATTAATAAAAATTAATATTAAGTTATAATAAATTTATATGTGAGAGTAATAATAATAATAATAATAATTATATTATATTATTATTATAAAATAAATAAAAATATAATATAAAATTATAAAGAAAGAAAAGATAAAGATTAAAATAAAATAAGCAAAATATGACATGACAATTATATTATTTGATCATTTATTTATTGTTAATTATTAGTGATTAGATTAATATTGATGAGTTGAATATATTAATAGAAAAATTAAATGAGAAAAACATAAAAATTTGACACATATACAAAATGATGATTTGTTAAGATTAGAAGATAACCACATAAGTCCTAACATATCCTCTTTTAGTTATATAGATACATAAATGCGTATATATAGGATGTCGGGAAACAATATTAATGCATAAAATTGAAATACATGTAATGTACATCTATATCTTGATTGTATGAATCATACAAGACGCATGTTGACACACAACATATTATACATATTAATTAAACTTGAATATTTAAATTTGTCAACTAAAAATGCCAAGTAAGATAAAATGGGATGAATTTACATACAAATAACACTTGAATAAGGATTATTTATCTAACATTACCATATAAGCAAAAATCTTATTAGTCAACTAAATGAGGGTGCCACATAAACTCATTCATATCCTCCTTACTTTGACACTACTGTCATTGCATTATGCAAGTCCCGTCTATTAAAATTAACAAACTCTTGTTGGATAATATAATCCAGAAACAAATGGAATTTATCTTTTAATATCTTTTAATATTTTGTATCCATCAATTAATTCCTTTGTTGTAATCATCTGTAACCCAAAAGGAAAAGGTGGTAATTTTAATCTTCTACATTATAGATTAATAGAACAAACTGAAGAAAAAATATCAAATCTTTAGTCTCTTTTAAAAAAGAGAAAACATCATATTTCCCCTTACTAAACATCAAAATAACATATTTATCCACCTTAATTTCTTAATATTATACATACCAACCTAAACCTTAAAACTCTCACATTTATTCACTTAAATAAAATATCATATATACCCATTTTACCCCTTAAAACTATGATAAAATAGCTTAAGTAGTAAAGTAATAAATATAGTTATGATTCATCACACGATGGTGATAAGTTTTTGTTACTGCTATTAAAAATTCTAAGACAATTTTTTTTTATAAACCAAACATAACTACAAAAGACAATGATATAAATACGTTACTTTGATGTTTATCAAGGGTAAATATGATGTTATCCCTTAAAAAAATTATGATATCCCTATGATGATTATGCAAATTTAAGCAAAAAAAACACAAAAAATGCGTTTAATTAGTAATCAAGGAGTTTTAAAAAGAGATTATTCTAATTCTAATTGTAAAATAAAAATATTGATAAATGTCGTTAATTTAGACTAAAAAATTGGAAAATTGAATTACCTTAAAGATTTTGAAGATACTATCCATAAATATAGGGAAAAATACAACCGTATCAATCAATTATTTTAATTAAATCATTAAAAATCTTGTAAAAAAAGAGAATGTTACAAATAAGAAAAAGTATGATGTGGCAATCAAAGACTAATGCCAAATAAGACTAAAACTATCCTCTCTTAGTTATATAGAGAGAAGGAAATAAGGGTATGTATACTCTAGTTTGATTTTAGCCGGGAACCTTTTGTTTAACGGCAAATGTTAGATATTACTGTTTCGAACCCTAACAGTGACATCCAAGTTGGATAGTATTTTGAAAGTTGGAACTCATGCACTCTTGCAGAACGTGAGTGATAACATGCACACCACAGGAATCAAGATTCACTCTTGGGTCTCCAAGCCAACATCATTTCCGCCAATTTCCCAAAGAGGGTCTCAGCTGACCATTTGATTCAAGACCAAGTGGTTTATTAATCGGGAATCTAACCTCTCTTTTTTCAGAAAAGCATATTAACCTACCCAAACTATCTCTATCATTTAACTAATTTAAATATCTTCACTTAATATATCTATAATACCTTTAATGAAATTATGTGTAACATATATCAATCAACCCTTAAAATAACTACATCATACATCCCTTTACATCAGTTAGTTATTTTTACATTACAAGTTAATAACTACAACGCTATGCCGCCACCACCACCACCACCTATCGTCACTGCCACCACCACAGCACAACCGCCACCACATTCCCCACCACCACCTATCGTCACTGCCACCACAAGCACAACCGCCACCACATTCCCCACCGAACCGTCATTGTTGACGTCGACATATATCCTACTAACCATTTTTGATACAAAACATTTTCCAGAATGATAATATCATCAAATTTTAACATGTTTTATCCATAACTACTTGATTATGTTATAATGAAAATTTAATATGTTTATCTCGCGTATTACGCGGGAAAATAATCTAGTTATTATAATACCTAGATATCAATAAAATCTTGTATTTTATAATAAGATGACATTTAAAAGATTATTTATTTTTCATACTATCATTCGTTATTATTGATCTATTACTAGAGTTTAGACCTGTTTGTACTGGAAATTGATAAAGTAAAATATAAAGTAAAATCTAAGTTAACATCTATCTATCTATATATTATAACTAAAAGAGGAAGTTGCGGGTACACTTGACACCTCTAATCCCCCCTTTTCCCCCTAAAACTCCCTCCTAATTAATCCTCATATTTTAGGCGCCTCTCCTATTTTTCTATATTTTTATTTTTATTCTTTATTTTTATTTTTTAGCCAACCTATTATATTAAACAAATTTTGTTATCCTTAAAACTCTCCTAAAAATTATTATATGTACAACCTAAATTTAATTAATCATTATATTATCTTATAAAAACCCTCACCCCTCACGGCTTAAAAAAAAAAAAGGGTTCGACTTCTCAACAAAAAAAGGTTTTTTTTTCTTTTTTTTGTTCATGTTTAATCATTATTATATGATATTAAATTTTTATGTTATTATAATCATTATTATTTGATATTGAATTCTTATGCTATTAGGGTTTTTTTTTATATTTTGTTCATGTTTAATCATTATTATTTGATATTGAATTCTTATGTTATTATTATTCATCTCTTTTAATTTAGTTTGTTGTCCATTATAGGTTTATTATGGCTTCTTCTTCAACTACAAAAAATAAGACCACGTTAGTTCATCTTGAAGATCTTAACCCAACACATGTTAACCATCATCTAAGACTCCGTGTTGTGCATGTATGGACTATTTCGGATTTGAACAACCCAAAGAAAATCAAAACATTCGAGATGGTCTTTGTTGATGAATTGGTATGTATTTTTCTAATTTTTTTTCTTAAATATTTAAACTTTCTACTATTCGTAGTTATTCTCTTTAAGGTACCCGTTACCAATGAAGCCTAGACTCACATGTGAAGTTTAAATACGCGGGTTCGATCCTTCGGGGTGCCCAGATCATGTGGGGATTAGGATGGAGGTATTGTACCGGCATCATATGACTCATACGGGGTGAGTCGATGGGTATCCAATTGTGGTACCGGGGCTAGAGTTCCCTCCATTACCCTTTTTTTTAGTTATTCTCTTATATGGTGGAATGTTTATGTTGATTAGCCATTGAATGAGAAAATTACCGATTGTTTGTAGTGTATAAACTTAAGTAAAATTTTATCCAAACATTATTTAGTTTTTATTTAACGTACTTCAATTTTTATTTTTATCTTGATTTATATATTTTGAGACTACCCGTTCATTGGACGGGCTTTAAGACTATTACATTATATTTCAAAAACTTTATTAACATCGGCCTTTCATTATAAATGTCATATGTAATGTATGAGTCATATTACATGTTAGTTGCACGGGCGGATGTAAAAAGATAGCAACTGGGTAATGCCCCTATGGAGCCCAAAAAAGTTACTATATTTTATCAATGTTAAAATTTATGTGAAAGCCCAACTATTTGTGTAATGCCGTCCGTTCAATTTTGCAGTGTCCTCGGCCTATCGTGAGAAAATAAAAAAAGCAGGGAACAAAATATCAATACTAGCTGATCAACCCGGGTGACTACCCGGGCATGATTAGGAAAATTTTAACTATACGAACTTGTAAATTAAAAATGAGATTAATATTTTAGAATGTAATTAACTTTACGAGAATTGTCATAGTGTGTATGAAACTTCATTCATGTGCATTGTATGTAATGAACTTTCAAATCTTGTGCATTGTATGTATCTGTGTATATGTGACAACTATATAAAATGCCACTTGTAAGTTTTTGATTGGCCAGATACATACAATGCACAGAATTTGAAAGAATGCACATGATTAAAGTTTGATATACACTATGATAATTCGTGTATAGTTGTTTACATTTTGAAATATTAGTCAAAGCCGGCTTAAGCAGAACCAATTTTGAAAGCCCTTTTCTAAAATTTCTCTTCTAACAACCTCATCCTTTATTCGAACTTCGTACCGTATAATATGTTATTAACCTTACATGGGCCTCAAACTCTCATTCCTAGTTACGAAAACATAGGTAGAAAGTACAATATGTTATTAACCTACCGTGTTTGTTACCAACAAATAGCTTTTGATACTTCTTTTATAGTCTTCTTTTATTTATATAAGTTGCACAAAGAGGCATTGTGTAACTACTCCTGCTTACAAAAAATGTTCAGAGAACAGAAATTCATGGATTGAAATATTTTTACGTGCTTGACCTTTCTCCAATCCGTGTTTACAATTATATAGGTGGAAGCAACTCTTTAGCTTAGTAACAACTCTTCTAGTTGTCTGCGAAATCATTACATTTTGATCTCTCGTCAATGGTATGAATTATAAGCTGTCCTAAATACACTGCGAGGAACAACTTCTTTAACTGCCGCCTTGCTTATGAAGGTCTAATATTTGTCAACTTTCAACCCCATATCATATAAAGTAGTCTGTTAGGTCCAGTTCACCTGGAACTGGCCAGTCACCAGTTTCCACTGACCAGTTCACCAGTTGCATCTGGTGACCAGTAAACTGGTGACCAAGAAGATTTGTCGAGAAATATATTGAAGTCCAGTTGCATCGTACAGTTAACGCAACTGAAGACTTCCTCCAGTTGAGAACTGACCAAGTTGAAAGAAACATTCCAGTTGAAGTCGAAGACAACAAATGGAAGAAAGAGAATGACAATGGCAGCGAAGCCAGTTGACATTCTAGTCAGTTACAAACTGGAGACCTTCAGTGGAAAGCCCTTACAAAGCTTTACACTGATTACGAGGAATTGACTTGTATACTTTATGTACCTTACCCGGATAATAAGCCTTATCTTATTATTTAAGTATTAAAAGGTACATAAAGGTGGTTGTGTAAAGTCACTGTAACATGCGACTTTACAACACTTTTTAAGGAATTAAATGCTATTCCTTAAATGCTTCCAACCACTTTTGTACGGCTAAAGTTAACATCCATATGTTAACTTTGCCTATAAATACAAGTCATTGCACAACCAAGAAACATAAGTTATTCAAAGTTATTTCACACACAAACGAATAACTTCATACTTTGCAAACCTGCAATATTCTTGGTGAACTTGTGCAGTATTCTCTCAATCGCTAAAAGGAACATTTCACTACTTTAAGTGTTTCGATTGTAGAAGAGAAATTCCGAGTATAGATCAATTGTATTTCATAGGTTGTTAGGATATTTACATTCGTGTATTATCTTGGTTCCGCATCAACCTTGTAATTTGTTTAATATCAATAAATAAATTACACTTTGAAAACTACATATTGTCTCATCAAGATTGTTTACAAGTTATTGTATTATTGCATTGTTCTTTACTTATTGTCTTTTATATAAGTAATCTATCTAGAACTTGGTATATACTTATCTAACTGGTCGTCTCCAGTTTAGTAAGTATATTGCAAAGTAACTCCACCATCGACATAGAGGTGTCTTCAGTAGTACCACTAACAAGTTGGGACTTACAAGTGGTATCAGAGCAGAAGGCTAATAAACTTGCCTAGATCTGCAAAGATGAACACTACTGAAGGTGGAGATGGTTCTGGTTTAGGTGAAAACCCATTGAACAATAATTCACCACCTTTTCAAAATGTTAACACCAACCCTCCTCCTCCTTCTACCCCAAACCACGTCCATGTACATTACTCTAACACTCCTGTTCCAAAATTTGATGGAAACAGTGCGACCTTTGGTACATGGAAAGCTAGAATGCTGTTGCATTTTGGTGGTATTGAGAGGTATATGTTGAAAATCCTTAAGGATGGACCATATATACCTATGTCTATTGGGGTGAGTCCTCTTCTTGATCCAACTGGAAGAAGAGGCTCAAGGGAAAAGCCAGAAGACCATTGGTCTGATGAGGATCGCAGACTGGTGGACTTGGACACCAGACTGAAAAACATGATCCTTGGGGCTGTCCCTGAAGACCTAATTCCAACACTTGTGTTGTTTCCCAGTGCCAAGTCTATGTGGGATGAATTAGTGATTCAATTTGAAGGAGGTGACGACACTATTGTCACCAGAAAAGTTGCTTTGAACAAGAAGTATGAATCCTTCTTTGCCTTGCCCAATGAAAGTTTAACTGGTACATATACCAGATTTTCTAGCCTCATCAATCAGTTGAGAGGTTTGGGTGTAGAGAAGGATAAGGATATTCTTCTTGAAAAGTTTTGTGATATTCTTCCATCTAAATGGGAAAACATGGTTCTTGTCTTGAGACAAGGTAAAACCTTGCACAGTCACACTCTTGCATCGCTCTATGGAGCCTTCAGATTCACTGAAGATAATAATGCTGCAAGACTTGTGGCTGAGCAAGATGCCATGAACCATGCTCAGAGTCCCAAGGTTGCTAATGCAATTGAGCGACCTTGTGCTGCTTTAATGTCTGCTGAGAGTGTCCAGGCACACTCGATGAAGGAGATGTTGAACAGTTTCTTGAACTCTGGGCTGACCACTGAAAACAGTGAAGGTTATGATGAAACTGACGATGATGATCTGGTCGCCATGATTGCTAAAACCTTTAATAGGTTTAAGCATAAATCTAAAAGATTTAATGGCCCCAACAATGCTTCCAGCTCCAGCTCTCTGGATAAGACCAATCTTACATGCTATAAGTGTGGCAAGAAAGGTCATTTTATGAAGGAATGCCGATCTAGTCAGTTGAATAACCAAACTGGCCCCTCTGTCCCTAATTACAATCGGCCTGATGATAGCTATAAAGCTAAATACAAGCAGCTTAAGGCCCAGATTGCCCTTCTGTCCATGGATAAGAAAAAGGACCAGTGCTTAATTGCACAAACTGAAGGAAAATGGGAGTACTCTGATGACTCATCTGAGGATGAAGAAGAGGAAAGGGACATGTGTTTCATGGCCTTGGAAGATCAACAACAACAGCAGCATGTGGTGAAAGATGATGTCGTCTCTGGAAGATGGGTGGACATCATACTGAAAAAGGTATGTGATTATGATCACCAGGTTGACCCTGAATTAAAACTGGACCTGGCTGAATCATTAAGTGGTGATTTGGCATTTGTAGAAACTGTTAGAGCTGATAGTGAAAGATATTTAGACACTATCTTAATTGAACTGAACAATGTCAAACCACAACTGAATGATTTGCAAAGTGTCCAGTTGGCTCTCAAGGAGTCAGTTTTAAAAATTGAGGCATTAGAACTTGATAATCAAAACTATCTCATGATTTTGAAAAAGCTCAAATGATTATCAAGTCCTGGGTAAAAGCATCTGGCAAAAACTATGATGCATTTTCAAGAACCATTGATGCCCAGAAAAATGCATGGAAATCTGAAGATCTGAGATGGCAGCTCTTATACCAGATCTTCATGCATTGCCTCCAGCTCTCCAGGTTGAAACACCTTATGATCAACCTGAAGCTGTTAAAACTGAAACCAATGAGACCACCCCCATTGAGGTTAAAACTGGAGCCAAACAGGCTAAAGCTCCAGTCAAAAAGGCCACTGTTAACAAGCCTTTACCTCATAAGTCTAAGGAGCCCAAGACCCGAAAGACTAAATCCCCAGTTGAACCAATGTCCAAGGTTCAACTGCCTGAACAAAACAATGTTTTGGTTAATTTGGAAAGGCAACTCCAACTTTTGTCTCGGCAGGTTCAGAGTTGCACTGCCCGAATTAACAATCTGGAAGGAGGTTCACCACCTCCAGTTTTAAAACAAAACATTAAATCACTCCCTTCTGTACCTAAACAAAAGAATGTTCCATCTGGAACAAAATCTGGCAAACTTAAGGTGAGTAAATATCAAATACCAATCGTTTTTACTTCTGCACCTGGAGCTGGTGATAATGCTCCAGATGTAGCCTCCAGTTCAACACCTCAACAATCAACTGTGGCTTCTGTAGAGAAGTCCAGTGGACCCATCAAGAAAAGATGGGTTCACAAAAACAACTAATGATTTTTGTGTGTGTGTAGGGCGATCGAAAGAAGAATATCTGGTATCTGGACAGCGCTGCTGGCCGGACTATGACCGGATGTAAGCCCCTACTGGAAGAGTTCACTGTCCAAGATGGACCGACAGTGACGTTTGGTAACGATCAATCTGGAAAGACTGAAGGATATGGTGTGCTCAATAATGGACAAGTCGAATTCAAAAGAGTTGCATTTGTGAATGGTTTGAAATATAACTTGATCAGTGTAAGCCAACTTTGCGATGATGGCTTCAGAGTATTGTTCGATATTGCACAAGGCACCATATTTAACAAGGATTGGAAAGTGGTGATGATTGCACCAAGGAAAGGGAATGTGTACATCATGGATATGGAACCAGCTCCAAAAGAGCAATGTTTCTATACCAAAGCTGATGAGGACACCAACTGGCTATGGCATAAAAGGTTATCCCACCTTAATTTCAAGAACATTAACAAGTTGTCTCGCAAACAACTGGTTGATGGGATACCCCAGATTTCCTTCAATAAGGAAAAGCCATGTCCAGGGTGTGAGATGGGCAAGCAGAAGAGAGCCAGTTTCAAAACTAGGCAAAATTTTAGCATCACTGAACCTCTTCACATGCTTCATATGGATCTTTTTGGTCCAGTGAATGTTCAAACTAGAGCTGGAAAGAAATACACTCTAGTTGTGGTTGATGAATTCACCAGATATTGCTGGGTGGTATTCATCAGATCCAAAAGTGATGCACCTGCTGAAATCATCTCCCTTATCAAAAGAATTGAGCTCAAGTACACTCGAAAAGTTTGTCAGTTGCGAAGTGATAATGGTACTGAATTCCAAAATAAGGTACTTGAAACATTTTGCACTGACACTGGCATCTCTCAAAACTTCTCATCAGTTCACTCTCCAGAGCAAAATGGAGTTGTGGAAAGAAAGAATCGTACACTGATAGAAGCGGCCAGAAGCATGCTATCTGAATCTGGTCTTCCCACCAGTTTTTGGGCTGAGGCAGTTGCAACTGCTTGTCACACCCAAAACCGGTCAGTCTACATCAAGAGACACAAGAAGACTGCCTACGAAGTACTCAGGAATCGAAAACCAAATATTGGATACTTTCATGTATTTGGTTGTCCAGTTTATATACTGAACGATTCCAGTCAGCTTGGAAAGTTTGATGCAAAAGCTGATGAAGGGGTATTTTTAGGCTATTCAGATATTCGAAAGGCCTTTAGAGTTTATAATTATAGACTCCAAAAGGTGCATGAGACAATTCATGTCACATTCGATGAATCAACTGAAGCAATCAACAAGAGACCAAGCCTTGATATTTCTCCAGTCATTCCAATCAACTTTGGTGAAACTGACCAAGTTCATCGGTCAGTTGTTTCACCAGAAGATGCTTCCAGTTACAACAAACTGGAACCAGTCAAGAAGAAGAAAAGCACCAGTGACACATCATTTTATCCCTCCATCAATTTTAACTTACCACAAGAATTGGTGATTGGATCAGATGTACGTGCCACTCCAATATCAGCACCAGTTCAAGCCCCTACTTCTCCAGTTACTCATGAAATACCTTCAACTGAGGAATTTCATGATGCCAATCGAGACCTCATTGACTCTGATGAGGATGTAGAAGCTGTTTGGACTGATCCTTCTCCAGATGCTGCTGCAACTGAAGAAGATCGCCAGGTACCTTGCACTGATATTGTAGTTCACCAGCCTAGTCAATACACTAGATGGACTAAAGCCCACCCAATTGAACAAATTGTGGGTAATCCAACTAGTGGGGTTCAGACTAGAAGAGCCACCAGTGAGCAATGCTTAAACGTCACCTTCTTATCTTTAATTGAACCAAAGAAGATTGACGAGGCTATGGCAGACCCAAGCTGGGTGGAAGCTATGCAAGAAGAGCTCCTCCAGTTTGAAAGGAACAATGTTTGGGAGCTTGTTCCTTGTCCACCAGGGTTAAAGAAAGAACCTATTGGTACCAGATGGGTCTACCGAAACAAAATGGATGAAGATGGCCATGTTGTAAGAAACAAGGCCAGATTAGTTGCCCAGGGTTATTGTCAAGCAGAGGGCGTTGACTTTGATGAGACTTTTGCTCCAGTTGCAAGACTTGAAGCCATTAGAATATTCTTGGCTTATGCAGCCCATCTGCAGTTCAAGGTCTTCCAGATGGATGTCAAAAGTGCGTTCCTTAATGGAACATTGGAAGAAGAAGTTTATGTTAAGCAGACTCCAGGTTTCATCGATGAGAAGCATCCTCATTGGGTTTATAGACTGAACAAAGCATTGTATGGTCTAAGACAAGCCCCAAGAGCCTGGTATGATACTTTAACTAAACATCTTCTCAAAAATGGCTTTCAAAGAGGTGCAATAGATAATACCTTGTTTATCTTGAAAGAAAGAGGTAATATCTTATTGGTACAAATTTATGTTGATGACATTATTTTTGGTTCAACTGATGATGCAATGTGTAAAAAGTTTTCTAAAATCATGTCATCTGAATATGAGATGAGTTTAATGGGTGAATTAACATTTTTCTTAGGTCTTCAGATTAAGCAAACTGAAAATGGAATTTTCATAAACCAAGGAAAATATGTCAGAGATTTGTTAAGAAAATACAAATATGATTCAATCCCATCGAAAAACACACCTATTGCAGCACCATTGAATTTGGACTCTGACCCAACTGGCAAACCAGTTAACATAACTGACTATAGAGGTATGGTTGGTTCACTGATGTACTTAACTGCCAGTCGACCAGATATAATGTTTGCAACATGTTTATGTGCCAGGTTTCAGGCTAACCCTAAAGAATCACATTTGCACGCTGTAAAGCGTATCTTTAGATACCTGAAAGGGTGTCCTAATCTTGGTCTTTGGTACCCCAAAGGCTCAGGATTAGATCTAATGGGTTATTCAGATTCTGATCATGCAGGTTGTAAGATTGATAGAAAATCCACAACTGGTGGTTGTCATTTCCTTGGAGGAAAACTGGTGAGTTGGACCAGCAAGAAGCAGACTTCAGTCTCTATGTCCACTGCAGAGGCAGAGTACATTTCTGCGGCCAGTTGTTGTGCCCAGATTCTCTGGATCAAAAACCAGTTACTAGATTATGGTCAGAAGTACACCAAGACCCCAATCTTTTGTGACAACACCAGTGCAATTGCTATCTCTCACAATCCAGTGATGCACTCAAAAACAAAGCATATTGACATCAGGTATCATTTTATTCGTGATCATGTTATGAAAGGTGATATTGAAATTCATTTCATCCCCACTGACAAACAGTTAGCTGATGTTTTTACTAAACCTCTAGATGAGAAAACTTTTAAACATCTCATCAGCGAACTGGGAATGCTAAACCCTTAACTGGAGCTTTCTTTGTTATTGAACGCGTCAGTGACACTGATGAAGTTCTCCAGTTGAGGAGGTCCAGATTATCTTTGCTCGCCAGGCTATCGAACGCCTTTGTGATACTATCTTGGCACTAATTGATATCTGGATCATCATTTTAGGGGGAAAGACTCAAAATAATTTTCTGACTAAAATTCGTTTTTGTTTGAAAATGCAACTGGAAAACTCTTCAGTTGGAACTGGAACTGGATTGATCCTCCAGTTACCAGGTTCGGTCTTTGTCAAATTTTCATAACGTTACAAATACTTGGTCAATTTGTGTGACACGTGATGATACTCGAGTGTTTTAAACCACTTGATATCGTGATCTGACGTGTATGAAACCATTTTAAGTACTTGACAACTGTTTGTGTTGGGAAAACAAAAAGTGTGTGGGGTTATGGGTAAAGTAAGCCGTCGTAGCATTTAATGCTGACATGGTAACATTTAATGCTTACATGGAAAATTATATTTTATTTTCAAAATATCTTCGAAAATATTTGGTTTAATAAAATATAATTTGTGGGTTTACATTGGGATCTTGAATCCCCTTATAAATACCCTTATTTACTTCATAACACATTTACTTTCTTTTCATTCTCTTCATTTACTCTCTTCATTTACTTCCAATCATAAATTTCAATTTCATTCTTCTCTTTGCTTCCAATATCAAAACCCTAAAAATTCCTCAATTTCAATTTCATTCAATGGCACCTAAATCATCCCGCTCAAGAGATGTAAATCTCTTGACTGCTCCTTACAATCCCTCACCAGATGTCCCAGGCACCTGGTGCTCCTTATTGTGCTGCGCTTAAATTAAACCCCAATAATCCAATGGCCAGCCTTCGAGGAAATCAAGGGTCCGATACCCTTATTGGTAGAATTCGAAAGTTTTTAAAGAATTCTCCAATAGGACCCTCGTTCTCTCTAAACCCACGCAAGTTGTTTCACAACTACTTGTGTGAGTTTTGGTACACTGCTGTTCTTTCTTCTGATTGTTCCTCCATCAATTTCACTTTAAAGGATGGAACAATCCAGTGTATCTTGACCTCTGACGTGTTAAGGGATGCCTTACGCCTTAACTACTGGAGAGAGAATGAATCTCCAGTTGTCTTGCCCCCTAACATTAACTTTCGCCAAGTACTCCTGGAAATGGGACACAAAGAGTGCTTGGAGAATGGGGTGCTCAAGACAAAAGGTGCGATGACCATGAAGGGTCTTACTCCTTCATGGAGGTATTTTTTCATCCACCTGGTGGAAAGTATGGGTGGGAGTTCTGGTGGACTTGACCAGATCAACTCCACACAAGCAGAGATGGCTTACTGCTTGTGGAATGGTTTGAGGGTGGACTTTGCAGAAATTTTGTACAGGAGCCTAGTACAAAAACTGAAGGGCTCCAGGGGTGTATGTATCCCCTTTTCAAGGTTCCTCTCACTCTGTTTCAAGCAAATTCTGGGCAGGAAGCATACAATGATACAAACTCTCCATTCAATGCCCCAGATATGCTTAGGAATCTAGACTCACTAGCATCTGAAGCTGGTGAGGTTGAAATTCCTGAAAGAATGCAGCTGGCATTCGCTTCAACTGATGCACTTCTAGTAGGTGAGTCAGAAAGGCAACTGGGCGGGCCTCAAAACAATGAGGGACCCTCCAGTGTGTCTAATGTTGTGGTAGAGGATAGAGCTACCATAACTGAAGCAACCCCCATCACATCTATCCCTGGTGACGATACTTCGGTATCTGATCCATCAACAGATGTACCCATCCAGGAAACTGGGGAAGGTCATCTGGAGCCTGACCAGGTAACTGGTCAGCCCTCTGTCACATTCATGGATCTGGACATGGGTGTTAACGACGAGGAAATCCTTATTGAATCTTCGGATTCAGAAGGTACAGAAACAGACTTGGAGATTCTTGGTGCTTCTGTACAAGCACAAGGCCCTTCATCTCCAGTCTGCCCTCCAGACGCATCAATTTCACTTTCCCCATCTGAGCATAATGTGCCTACTTATATTTCCTTACCAATAAATACCGCTCCTCTACCAACTGGGCAATTCTCCTTTGCTCGAGAAATGCCCCCACCACCGTCGCCGTTGTTCACACCTGAGCTTTCTCAGCATGAACAACACATTGAAATTTTCCTATCCTTTCTTCTTCTACCACTCCTCCAATATATTCAACTGCTGGCCTGACAACTGGGGAGACTTCCATTAGTTTGCCTCCTCCAGTTGCTCCAGTAGTAGCTGCTCGTGGTCCAGTGACACCTTCTTCCTTGTCACTGGACACTCAAGTTGTCTCTATACAATCCGATCTCCAAAACCTTCTAACCAGGGTGGAGGAGATTCAAAAGACACTTGAGAAGAACACCAAGTCCTTCTCCAGATACCACAAAGACTCATTGACAAATATCAAGGTGGTTGATCTGGGGATAAACAAGTTCTCATTAAATGAGGACTTGGTGTTTAATAAATTGAATGAGTTGTCACTGGCAGCAATAATTTGGCAGGTACATTAAAGGAAGCCTTTGACCTAACTCACTCCAAGGTCACCAGTTCTATCTCAAGTCTACTTACCAATACTGTCAGAACTTCTGAAGTAGACTTGAAGGAAATTGAAAGGCAGGTCAAGGAACTTATTGAGAGACCTGGCCTAGATTTAACTGGTCTTGGTGAGCAGATGGTATCTTCAGTTGGTCAGAAGATGGAAGATATGTTGGGTGCTAGGGAAGATCGTTTGATTGAAAGGGTGATGTCTGAGATCACCAAGCTGGCCACTCCTCAGGTTGATCTGGCCCCACTTACCAGTGAGATCAACCAGTTGAGGGCAGCATTGAAGGTTTAAGCACCCAAGTATCTCTTCACACTGAAACATTGAATAAACTGGCCAATGAAGTGGAGGATTTGAAGAAGAGGGATGATGCTTTGAAGGAAAAGGTGGGTGCTGGTATTGATGAAGAATCAAAGGGTTTCAATGAATTAAAAACTGGTCAAGACAAAGTTGTTGCAAATGTCTTGGCCCAGTCTAAAGAAACCAGCCACCTTTGGAGGTCCTTCAGGATGATGTGTGGGATATTTAAAGAGTGCAAGGACATGCAGTCGTGGCAGCCTCTTGACCGGTTGCCATCACACCCTTCTGAATGGGAAGCTATTAGGGCAGGTCTCGATGCTGCCAAGGGGGAAAGAGGTACAGTCCTTGCACCACCAGTTCTACCAAAAAGGGAATTAAGCTTAGCTGCCAGTACTGATGCTGGTGAGCAAACTGGTGATGCTAGTGTAAGGGGGAATGTGTTGGATAAAGGAAAGGGCAAAGCAACTGAAGAAGCCCAGCCGGCCACTGAAATGGAAATGCTTGAGACTGGTAATGTTGATGTACTGCCTCCAGTTTTAGACAGTGATAGTAGAAGACTGGCCAGACTTGGTGATAGTGTTAAAGAACGAAAGAAAATGAAACAAAGGAACCAAGCTGAAGCCAGGGCACATCTCACACAACTGAACTTGCTAGATATGAGTGATGCCAATCTTCTAGGTATCTCTAAGGAGGAGTATCTCAGTGTTAAGAATAATCCTAGGATAGTTGACCAGTTAAATGAAATGCTTGATGTTGAACTGGAAAGACACTATCATGAGGATGAGGCTGAATTTGATGCCAGGAGCTTAAACATTTCTGTGGAGAGGGCTAAGGAGCTAAGGGCCAGTGGGATTCTGAAAAGAATTGCCAATGTAAAGAAGGTTGTGAAGGAAGTTATGAATCCACCAAGAAGGGTTCCACAACCTAGAAGACCACTGACCAAAGCTGCCAGGGATGCTGATCTTAGAACATTCATTGAACCAACTGGCGAGGTAACAAATGAAGACATTAAGTCCGCCGTACTGGCTGCTGGTGCTGGGAGTATTAAAATCACTAATGAAACTGAAGCAAGAAACTACTACTCCCAGATCATGTCAACCAGGAGACATGGTGGTACTATACAAATGTCAACATCACAATTAAGCCAGGCACCAAGGTCTTTCAAGTTGAAGTAAAATATGATGGTGGGCCACTGGTGAGAACTAATGATCCAGGTGTGATGCAGTTTGGGTTCAGTGAATGGGTCGAGATGGTGAAGGTGCTGGATGCGAAGGCACAAAAGAATAGGTTTGAGAAGGCATGGGTAAATTTCCTAAAGGGCAAGATTCAACACAAAGAGAATCTGGAGCAAAGGCTGAATATTGACCCTGAAGACACTCAACCTATTTCTCTTGTGACCAAAAGAAGAAGAACTGGCGAAGGGCCATCTGTTTAAGTTCTTTCTTCATTTTATCTTCTTGTAATATGTTGTACATTCTGTTGTAACTTGTGTAAATTGTGCTCCTTGTATAAATGAAGTTACCAGTTTGTAACCACAAGGTAGATAAAAGATTAAAATCTAACAAACACAAAAGAAAAACCTAAGGCATTTATTGATCTATAAAAATGCCCTAGATATCTTAGATAGATTTAAATCAAATAAGTCTCTATAGTTCACACTTGTATAGATACAAAACTAGAAAAGACTTAGACTATATTTCTAGACAAATAGGGGAATTTGTTAGGTCCAGTTCACCTGGAACTGGCCAGTCACCAGTTTCCACTGACCAGTTCACCAGTTGCATCTGGTGACCAGTAAACTGGTGACCAAGAAGATTTGTCAAGAAATATATTGAAGTCCAGTTGCATCGTACAGTTAACGCAACTGAAGACTTCCTCCAGTTGAGAACTGACCAAGTTGAAGAAACATTCCAGTTGAAGTCGAAGACAACGAATGGAAGAAAGAGAATGACAATGGCAGCGAAGCCCAGTTGACATTCTAGTCAGTTACAAACTGGAGACCTTCAGTGGAAAGCCCTTACAAAGCTTTACACTGATTACGAGGAATTGACTTGTATACTTTATGTACTTTACCCGGATAATAAGCCTTATCTTATTATTTAAGTATTAAAAGGTACATAAAGGTGGTTGTGTAAAGTCACTGTAACATGCGACTTTACAACACTTTTTAAGGAATTAAATGCTATTCCTTAAATGCTTCCAACCACTTTTGTACGGCTAAAGTTAACATCCATATGTTAACTTTGCCTATAAATACAAGTCATTGCACAACCAAGAAACATAAGTTATTCAAAGTTATTTCACACACAAACGAATAACTTCATACTTTGCAAACCTGCAATATTCTTGGTGAACTTGTGCAATATTCTCTCAATCGCTAAAAGGAACATTTCACTACTTTAAGTGTTTCGATTGTAGAAAAGAAATTCCGAGTATAGATCAATTGTATTTCATAGGTTGTTAGGATATTTACATTCGTGTATTATCTTGGTTCCGCATCAACCTTGTAATTTGTTTAATATCAATAAATAAATTACACTTGAAAACTACATATTGTCTCATCAAGATTGTTTACAAGTTATTGTATTATTGCATTGTTCTTTACTTATTGTCTTTTATATAAGTAATCTATCTAGAACTTGGTAAATACTTATCTAACTGGTCGTCTCCAGTTTAGTAAGTATATTGCAAAGTAACTCCACCATCGACATAGAGGTGTCTTCAGTAGTACCATCTAACAAGTTGGGACTTAAAGTCCTATAAGGAAAGGAAAGAAAATCAAAAAAAAAGTTACGAAGTTAAAGAAAGATAACTACAGAGCAATTATAATAATGTTATGGTGCAGATCAAATAATGGGTTTTCTTCCCACAAAACTGAATGTTACCTATACAACACAAAATTTGAAACACAACATATGTTTTACCAATGATATGACTAATTATAGAGAAAGTTTGTAAAAGCAATCAAGGAAGTACAATTGAACTCGAACAAATGAAAAAGCTTAATACACCAGACTAACTTAAGTTATATTATACGGAGTAACTAATTACAGACATCCTAGTTTCAAAACACAAAAATTACTAAAATGGAAGAGAAACGGACTCCTTCCTTTAAGGATTTAGAAAGTTGCACTCTATAAACGACAAAGAGGAAACACCGTTAAACCTGATATATGTCTGAAAACGTGATACTAACTTAACCTTATACTTTAATCTCCATTACAAAATAAAGGGACACCATTATGTAACTGAACATTGAACTTAGTTCGTGTAACTTTACAACTAAAAAGAAAAGATCGAAAAGCTTCCAATTTCAATATCTTACTACTTATAACATGGGTTAAATACTAAAATTCAAAACTCTAAAATTCGATAGATTTATATCCATTATAAGCCAATGAACAAAACCAATTAAAACGTTACTACCTCTCACATAAACTACAATATTTACATTTTTCAACAATCCTTATTCATTTCTTCATAGGCTAAGATATAAACTCCATCGTTATTTATCCAATTCTACTAAACCTGGTATCCATTTTTAGCGCACCGATTAAGATATCAACACTTATTATTTCTCAAATACATTAAGCAAACTACAATTATCATTAATTATTTTTTTCTTTTTTTCATGTGTCAACTTAAATACACTAAACACTACAATCACTATCTTTCACCATATCCATGTGTTTGTCTAAAAATTTAACATATCGAATGAGCAGACTCGGCACCTACATTATAATTGTTTGCTTTATAAAAGTTTCAAATATATGCCATCTTAATGAATAGCAGGACATGGTTAGGCGAAGAAAACCCATTATTTGATTTAACGTATATAGTGCATATCACTGAAGAATTATGACAGACAAATGGAATACTTACATTGTGAAAGATGCCGCGCAAAGAATCTGGCAAGAAACATACATTCGTTGTTTCATCCCGTATAAGAAGATATGGCCCAGATTGTTTTCTCTGTGGAACATCTTGTTTCTCTTTAAGGAGTCCGCCTGGCATAAGCATAGGTAAATTTAACTTATGAAGCATATAACAATTATAGTTGTTGACTGCTGGTTTTGTACTACTCACCTTAAGCTGTATTTCTTAATTTCCTAAAACTTGCATCAGGTCTTGTGATATTCCATAGCCTTTGTGAAAACTCCATCAATAGTTCGATCATCAAGCTGCATTTAGAGGTTAATTCATGGAGAAAATTTATTAAAGAAATCACATGAGAAAATATATCATGTTCCTATATTAAGCGGCCCATGAACTCTTTTGATATAAGGAGCCTAAGTTATACAAAAGGACCTCGAGGGAAAGTGGGATACTACAATTAGCAAGTTGTGTGCATGTAACAAAAGAGATGAAAGGGTACCAGAGTGATAGCAATAATAGGCTAATAGCTAATAAGTGTGCATGTGACGACAATTAGCAAGTTGTGTTTTCTATATTAGTAGTAATTGACGATCAAATAAAAAAATGTAGAATCCAACACCATAACAATCATGAGAGTTCAGTGCACAAACCTACAGATATGATGGCAAGTCCGTCTACGAAAGAATCATTTGTACCTCACATCTGATTGTTGGAGCAACCAATAGCCAACACACGTGATCGTTGCGGGCGGGAATAAGCAAGTAAAAGAAAATTATTAAAAATGAATGTAGATTATTTACTAAGTTGAACCTTCACCAGAATGTGATAGCTCAACATCATGTATGCTTAAAGACTGCAGACAAACAGATGACAACACAAAGAACCCTGAATTCATGCTTCATCTGTAAATAAACTTTGTTATTTAGTAAAAGTTAATCTTTGCAACTGTAATGAATTACTGACCAGTTCCTATCATATAGAGGTACCTTGATACCTTATATGTGAATTTACTAAGGGAATCCCAATTAAAACTGTTAACTCTTCTTTAAGTGACCAATTAGTTTAACTTGAGAAATCAAACCTTGAGTGCCATCTCTAAGCTCATATGGAGGATCATACTGCATAATACGTTCCATAAACAGATAGAAATAGATAACGTCATGCACATTTGAGATTAAAAAATTATCTATATCTACAGAAGCGTTCAACTATGTAAAAGCATTATTGGAATATGAAGATCTCAGGCTTAGTTCCTTACTTTGTTGAGTACTGCTTTTATAAAAAAGTCATCACAATATTTTAATAAATGGGAATCCAATATATATACAAAGAGGGTTCACATAACTAATAGGGAGATTGAGAGAAGAAAAACCCTATATAAGAATCCATATTTTTCCATCTTAATTTAACTTCACATATATGGCAACAACTAACCCACTGCACACAAACCATCACCATTGAAAACTTGAAATGAAAAAAAGAAAAAGAAAAAGAAGAAACACCAATTTGAAACCATAATATTCTTACGTACTTAACTAAAATAGATTTAATCACATGATTTTGAAATTAAAATGAAGAAGATGAACCAATTGGTAATTGGTAAATGGGGCGGTCATAGGAATAAAAACCCTAAAAGTGAAATAAAAAAAACCCTTTAATTCATACCTCAATCTTGTGAAAGTAGATTGTTTGACATGGTAAGTTTTATCAATCATATAATTTGGAGAATATGAGATTCTCACAATATAGATGAGAATGATCGGTTATGGATGGATATTAGGATGTTTTTGTTTTCTGTTTTTGAATTGGAAGGAAAAAATATGTTTTGACAGGAAGATTTGTGAAAGAGAGGGGAAAACTTGCCACTTGGCATTTTTTAAAAAGATTTTTTTTTTTGATCCTCTTTTATTAAGAAAAAAGATTTCAGTAAGAAAACTTACAAAGGCATCGACCATTTTCTCCTTCATTGCTTAACCTCTTCTTCCTAATATTCAAATTACTTTGTCAAACTATATACCCTAACTATTTGCAAAGTTGCAATTATTGAAATAAAACTATATTAATATCACTGGCGGAACTACACTTAAACGAGAGGTAGTTCAGGTTCATTAAATTTTTGTTGTATAATTTTTCTAAAAAATGATGTACTTTTTATTGGTGTTACGAGTCAAATAAATATGGGCTACCGGTCAATGTAACTAATTTTAAATTTTCGAAAGATTTTCCTATCAGTATGACTTATAAAGTTGTATTTGTGTTAATAAATATGAAAAGAATACTCTAAAAGTGCCAAGAATTTTTAAAAACCCACCAAAAATAGACAAAAAATCCTTAATAAAGTGCTAAAAATTGCAATTGTCTAAACGTTATTATTACTTTGCGGCGAGGCTAACGAAAAAAGTTTGTATTACGAGTTACATTTGATCCTAGGTCCACCACTGATTTAAAATGGCAACAGTTTGTATGTTTAAAAAAAAACAAAGCATCCTCATTTTTCAATTCAAGAGTTTGTTTGCTTTCAAAATGTCAATTTGTTTATAAATCGATAATTTGCTTCATATGAGCTAATAGCACAGTTTGTTTATAATACATAGATAATTTTATCTATTTATTTTTCATTATCGCCTAGTGATAAAAAGAAGTATTTTCTAAAGTTAAGATTGAAGATGTAATGGCTGGATTTCACAAATTGGGAAAATATATAAGCCAAGTGTAAGAAATTAACTTTGTTCTTATGATTTAAGGTGTAACTTATTGATCATAGTTTAATGAAATTTACTATTTTAGATGTTTTAAATCAGTTTTTTCTTGTTCAATGCTCGATTTTGTTGTACCATTGTCGTTTTTTACTAGTAATTGCTTAATTGTTTGGAATTTGTTTTTTTTGACTTTTTTTTTCTTCTTTTTTGCGGTAAATTGGTTGTTTGTTATTGCTGTTGTATTTTTGCTGTTTTTCTTTTGATATTTTTTTTGTTGTATTAAGCCTGCTATTTTGTTGTTGTACTATAGGTGTTTTATTGGTTGTTTTTTGCCGAATTTCGTGACGGTTTCGAGGCCATTTTGAGGCTATTTCGTTTAATTTCATTTTCCTTGTTGTTGTTTAATGGCTTTTATAAAGATCACCAGCCATCAAGTAAGTTTTTTTGCCCCCATTAAAACAAAATCCAAGATCCGTCTATGTTTAGTTAATTACGTATTAAAATGTTACTAGATGGGTGTCTGTAATGATTCGACGGCGACAATACATAGCATGCAATATACTGTAACGACATTAACTTTAAAATAGTACTCGCTGATATTCCAATAAATAATAAAAATTTATTATTATTTTTCATAATAACTAATAATAAAATAGAATCAATAAGTCATTTTCAAAAACAAATTGTGAAGTATTGATTTGGTTCTTTAAATATATATCTAGAATAGAGAGATGGATATAGTCAGAGGCGGTACCAGAAAAAATCTGAGGGGCAAAATTAAAAAATTCATGAAAAATAAATCTAAAAAGGGGCAAAATGTTAAAAACCTAGAAATTTTAAAATCCATAAAAATTTAAAAATACATGACAAAATTTAAATTTTGAGAGGGACATTAGCCCCCTTTGCCCCCCTCTTAGTACCGCCCTTGTATTGACGGTCATGATGGAAAGTTTTTATTTTGACCCGTGTTAACACACGGGCTTCAAAAGATTTTACTAACACAACATCTTAATATGTTAATGTAATATCTACCAATAAACTAAAACATGATTGAGATATTCTTGAAACGACACGTGGTGTAATCCTTGATCGACACGTGTCCTTTTAATTTATTTATTTTATTAAATTAGTTTTTTTAATTGTATATAGATTCAATTTCCTTATTAGACTTAAAATTAAACTCTAACTCTTAGCTTATAGATACAAAACACATTATAACCTTATTTGATTGATATTTTTTCATTAATAAAATTGTCTCTTTTTTTCCCCTCAATTCTTCAACTCCTATTACTTATATCTAAACTACCTTATAAAGCATTTAGCCCCTCATTTTCTCAAAAAAGAACTTGAATAACCCAAATTACCCCTCTCTTTTATCCATTAGTTTGAATATCATCACCTAATATACCTATAATACCCTTAAATCTAACCACTCATTTTTTTCTCTCCTTCATAAATCATTTTATTCCTCTAATTCATTCAAAATCTTTTATCTCAAAAACCGTACATCGATAAATTATACAAATTATATGGGTGTTCTTAAAATTTCTTGCTCTTTCATTAGAGATGTCATTCGATATACTTTCGACGAATTTTTAAATCCGAGGGCGGAGCCCGTACGCTAAGGGCGGAGCCCGTCCAGGTAGATCACCCCATCACCGATCACCCCTATGACCTATCACCCCCTATAATCGATCACCTCCTATGACCTATCACCCCCACCATCTCACTGCCGCACCGCGCAGGCATTTGGCTAGTTATTTATAATAAGTGATTAACATGAAGACTTCAAAAAATTGAGTTTACGATCCGAAATCACAAGGCTATTTGCTTTCATCCTCTATGCTTACAAGTTTCGATTTTGATGTGATTTTAAAAATTTAAGGTAAATCTAAAACTTTAACTAAACATATATTGTATTTATCGTTACTGTTTATTATAACTTAGCTTCGATCATCGGTTTACTTTAACCACAATTTATTTCATACCCACAAATCATGTATGAGACATATTCGAATTTCTTTACGATACAATCTATATAGCTACCGTACATCGTACGGGTATTAGGACTAGTTAAAGATACATAATCATAAGTAACACCTCTCGATCGATCAAGATATGGGTAAAGTATACTGTAAACATAATGCAATTTCCCTGTTATGCAATTTCCCTGTTAAATCTATCTATATACTTAATATACAAATATAGATTTCTATACTCCTTTATAATACAAACTAGGAGTTCTTAATTCAACATTTTTTTTTACCCAAAATATCTCTGTACACAAACAAAACCCTACACGTTCCTCATTTCCCCATTTCTTCTCCTCTGCCCACACTGAACACACACATAAAGATATAGATATAGATATAGATATAGATATAGATATAGATACAATGTATACTTAGCAAGTGTGAGATATAGATATAGATATAGATACTGATATAGATATAGATATAGATATAGATATAGATATAGATATAGATATAGATATAGATATAGATATAGATATAGATATAGATATAGATATAGATATAGATATAGATATAGATATAGATATAGATATAGATATAGATATAGATATAGATATAGATATAGATATAGATATAGATATAGATATAGATATAGATATAGATATAGATATAGATCAGAACACTATAGATATAGATATAGATATAGATATAGATATAGATATAGATATAGATATAGATATAGATATAGATATAGATATAGATATAGATCAGAACACTATAGATATAGATATAGATATAGATATAGATATAGATATAGATATAGATATAGATATAGATATAGATATAGATATAGATATAGATATAGATATAGATATAGATATAGATATAGATATAGATATAGATATAGATATAGATATAGATATAGATATAGATATAGATATAGATATAGATATAGATATAGATATAGATATAGATATAGATATAGATATAGATCAGAACACTATAGATATAGATATAGATATAGATATAGATATAGATATAGATATAGATATAGATATAGATATAGATATAGATATAGATATAGATATAGATATAGATATAGATATAGATATAGATATAGATATAGATATAGATATAGATATAGATATAGATATAGATATAGATATAGATATAGATATAGATATAGATATAGATATAGATATAGATATAGATATAGATATAGATATAGATATAGATATAGATATAGATATAGATATAGATATAGATATAGATATAGATATAGATATAGATATAGATATAGATATAGATCAGAACACTATAGATATAGATATAGATATAGATATAGATATAGATATAGATATAGATATAGATATAGATATAGATATAGATATAGATATAGATATAGATATAGATATAGATATAGATATAGATATAGATATAGATATAGATATAGATATAGATATAGATATAGATATAGATATAGATATAGATATAGATATAGATATAGATATAGATATAGATATAGATATAGATATAGATATAGATATAGATATAGATATAGATATAGATATAGATATAGATATAGATATAGATATAGATATAGATATAGATATAGATATAGATATAAATAAAATTTAAACAAAAGATATTTGATATAATATAGATATAGATATAGATATAGATATAGATATAGATATAGATATAGATATAGATAGATAGATATCCGTTCAAGAAAAAGATATAGAAAGATATAGAATAAAATCACCAACATTAAAATAATAATGGATATTGAATAATAGATTAATCATTGAGGTAAAATCTCTGTGGTATCTCGGTCCTACATGAGAGTCTTGAGTTTGGGGAGACCCAGGTTCGAGTGTTGGGGGCAAGGTTTATCTTATTAATTGTCGTGCCGTTTGACGGATTAGTAGAAGATTTTCCTTCCTCTGTGGTTCCCTAAAAATTCAAATGACATCTTGCCCGAAAGACGTGAGTGCCAATAAGTGGGACGAATAGAATCAGAACATTCAAACGTTATAAGAAAAAAATTAAAATTTTTGGGAGATCTCGAGGAACCATCAATTTGGTTACTTTAATTGTTATATTTTATATTCTTTTATTATTAACTTAGATAGGATCTAATTGCAAAATGAAAAAAAACCAACCTCATTTATAATAAAGGAAAAATAGAATAGTGAAAGTAACTCAATTAAATGCAACAGGGAGAGGAGATGTGTTTTATTGGAAGGAGATGAGAGATTGAGAGAGAAAGAGAATGGAGGGAGAGATAAAGAACTTGATAGTAGTATGGGCAACAACCTTAGTATGTCTTTTGTATTGCCACAAAATCAGTACCACTAATAAATTATTCCTGGCCTTCATCCCTGTGTTTTGCATATTCATATACCTCCCATCATTACTTAAATCTGTTCACTTCACAGGTACCATTTCTTTCTTTATAACTTGGCTTGCAAACTTTAAACTACTTTTATTTGCTTTTGATAAAGGCCCTCTTTTCAATTCATCAAATAATAAACCCCTTCCTTTGTCCAAATTCATCCTAACTGCTTGTCTACCCATCAAGATCTCCTCCTCCTCCTCCTCATCATCATCATCCCAAAAGGATGGAAAGAAGAAATTGATAATGATGATGAATTACTCGGTTAAATTTATTGTGTTTCTAGCTTTGCTCAAGGTGTATGACTACTACGGCGATCAAATTCATCCGCTAATTAAAATGAGTCTGTTTTGTGTTCATATATATGTGGTTCTAGATATGGGTCTAGCTTTTCTAGCATACATGGCTCGTTCTGTACTGGGGTTAGAACTCGAACCCCAGTTCAACGAGCCATACATGGCTACATCCCTACAAGATTTTTGGGGCAAGAGATGGAATCTAATGGTAACCGGGATACTACATCCAACGGTATACATTCCCGTGAGATCATTTCTTTTAAACAGAAAATACACAAGAAACATGGCCATGTTACTAGCAGTTATGGCTACATTTATGGTTTCGGGTCTAATGCACGAATTGATATTTTACTATATTGGGAGCAGATTGAAACCACCCACATGGGAAGTCACGTGCTTCTTTCTGACTCATGGGGTGTTGCTGTGTGCTGAGTTGGTTTTAAAGAGGAGATTATCGTTCCTTCGTATACCGAGGATGATATCAGGGCCGTTGGCGTTGAGCGTGGTGATGGTAACTAGCTTTTGGTTATTTTTTCCACCTTTTTTGAGGTGCGATACCGAAGTGAGATCCTGTCAAGAATTTGTTGCCTTTTTGGAATTTGTTATCCGTGGAAGGTTTGTTGCCTCAAATGATGTTTCATGTCCGTATTTTTCAACCAACTAAATTATGCAAGGAAAATGCTAACGTGCATTCAAAAGTTATATCTTTTAAATTTTAAATGACCATTTTTAAATTATATGTGAAGAGTTTAACTCTTTTATGCAAGTTAGTAAAATTTTCATTTAATTATGAGAGTAAAATAAAACTTTTCCCTGCTTAGCTCGTTCTAAATTTTAATGCTATGCCTTTTTTTTAAACATTCCACTTGTATTATATACATTCTAGCAAAATGCTAGGAAAAACATACAAAATTAATCAATGCTATGCTATATGCTATTCTTTTTGCCTTTACCACTTGATATATTCTAAACTAGTGGAATACCCCGGCGTTGCACGGCCTGGTGCAAGTATATCTTTGTTTCGTCATATTTTGTTATAATATTTTGGTTTTCTATTCGTACCCATAGCATACCATGTTAAAGTGTACCATGATGTAAACAATTGGTCACATGATAGAAAAAAAAGTTATTACATTTGACAATACTTTGACAACATCATTATATCATTATATAGAGTAAAGATGAAGACATGTGAAACAATGGAAGACATCGTGTTTGAAACCAAAAAAACTCAGCCTGTACATTATGGAAAAAGTTCATATGAGAACCACTTTAATTGTAGAACTATGAGAACTTATATATTATAACTTGATGTTCATATAGATAATGAGAACTTCTATATTATAATTGATGTTCATATGTGAATGATATATGTGAACATATTCGTTCACATATAACTATCAAATTATACTTCAAATTACTTATATTCATATGTGAATAGTTTTCATATGAATTTACCCTATATATACACATGTAACATTAAGTACAAGACAAAAGTATGTCTGACCTGACATTATACACAACCATTCACATATTATTTAAAACAAACTAAAAAAAGGATTAAATTCATAAAACAACAATGTATACTACTTAAAAAATACTTATATCATGCTAAATTCTATGAGTAACGTGGTTTTTTACTCCAGTAAAACATGATTTTTATTTTTCTTTCTAAAAAGCAAAGCATAATTATTCTAACTATAATTATATTGATTATTTTATGTAAAAAGTGGTGAGTTTTTTAATTGATCATTTTTAATTATCTTTAGTAAAAGGTTGTGACATGATCATGTCTATTTGATTTATTTTTTCGATATACCTAAAACAAAATATTTTTACAGTTAAAAAAAAAAAGAACCATATATCTATACATGTGTAGCTTCAATCAGTAACAAATGTCAAATCTTTGTGACAGTGAGTAGTGACTTACCACATTTTCACCTTATCAAGTTTATATATACATATCTTTCTCTCAGTTTTTAGAGTTAACGACATAAATCGTCTCTGTGGTTATACCCAATAGTCACGTTTGATCCTTATCTATCGGAAAGGACACTGGCAGTCCTTTATAGGAGAATAAGGTCCAGGTTCAGTCCTTTAAGATAACGAACGTTATCTCTCTTCCGTCAAATCTCTCACGTGCCTTTCACGAAAGGGTACTTATGTCTTTTTCCACCCTAAAGGACCAATAGTGACTATTTTCTGCTTTTCATTTTTTATAACCTGTAAATCTGATACATCTTCAAATCAGTTACATTACATATGTATACATATATTCCTCTAAATCAATTATTTAAGAAATCTTCTTCAATAATTTATATACCCCATACAAACACATACATAAACATACATTCAAATCTGATATGATAGATCTGGCATATATATCATCCTACTTCCCCAAATTTGGTATGTTTATATACATACATAAAACCTACAAATTAGTTTCCACCACCAATCATCATCTCCAACATCATAAAATACATATTATCAAAACCATGTGCAGATCTCGAGCCGATAAACAACCGAAACCATCACAAACTGTCGCGGCGATTAACCATATATGCGTAAGTATATCTATATCTAGTTTATTAAATGATTTTGGGAGCAGATTTATTAAATGATTTTAGGAGCAGATTTATTAAATGATGTTAGGAGCAGATTTTTGGTATTTTTTTTTTCTCGATGAATGTGTGTTTGTATGTTTTTTTGTATATAGAGTGAATAAAATGATGGCTTACGTTTACTACTTACTCTGGTGTTGATTACTAGTTTATATGTAGTTATGGGTTATGGTGTAATGGTGGTACATGGGTGTTGATGGATGGTTAGGTGGTAGATTGATATTAATGTAGTCAAGATCGAATTCTAGATCGATATGTAGGATATGATACACATATATATATATATATATATATATATATATATATATTATATATAATGTGTATATATATATATATATAGGGGTGAGTTATTTTAAGAACCCCTAAAAAAAAGAACCCAAGAACCAATCCTAGCCATCCATTTATCAAGATCAAATTTAAATCATTAAATCAGGAAGGGTATTCTGGTCATTTTAACTTCTGATTGCAAGTACATAACGTGTTAATTTCTCATTCACGCTGCTTTAACTGTGTGTAAAAACACACACCTTCTGCCCTAACAAAATTCCGATCAAATCTGCAAAATTCCGATCAGACCTGCATGTAATCCGATCAATACTACATGAAATCGCAATCAAAACTCCATTAATTCCGATTACATTCGATTTCAGATCTCAATTTCTACAAAAAAAAGCTTCCTAAAATTCGATCAGCTCACGATCAAAAATTCAGATTCCATTTTTTGCGAAATTCCGATCCAAATTCCGATCAAACTATAACAGTGAAGTTATCCTCAATTCGATTATTATCAATTACAGTAGCTTTTTTATTTATAACTTTTTTGATATGAAATTTTTTAATTACACAGGTGAATATGGAAAAGGATGCAACTATGCATGATGACGAAGTCAATTCAACGTTTCATGAAGAAGATAGTGTGTTCAGTAACCTCTTTGAAGCCGAATCGAGTAAGTTTTCAAAATTTGAGCTTAAAATTGAATGTATGTTGATCCTACACATGTGTAGGAGATGTATGTATGCGTATTTTCAAAGTTTTAGCTTAAAAATTGAATGTATGTTGATCCTACACATGTGTAGGAGATGTATGTATGCGTATTTTCAAAGTTTTAGCTTAAAAATTGAATGTATGTTGATCCTACACATGTGTAGGAGATGTATGTATGCGTATTTTCAAAGTTTTAGCTTAAAAATTGAATGTATGTTGATCCTACACATGTGTAGGAGATGTATGTATGCGTATTTTCAAAGTTTTAGCTTAAAAATTGAATGTATGTTGATCCTACACATGTGTAGGAGATGTATGTATGCGTATTTTCAAAGTTTTAGCTTAAAAATTGAATGTATGTTGATCCTACACATGTGTAGCAGATGAATGTATGCGTATCCAGTTGTATTAGCCGTCTACGCATGTGTAGGATGTGTTTTAGTTAACAGATATGAAGTTGAAATGTTTATCAATGTATGTTGATTCTACACAGGTGTAAGATGTGTTTTGAGTTTGTTATATGACTTGAACTTCACATGATTAGTTGTTTTACACAGGTGTAGGTAGATACAATTGTATTAGTTTTGAAGCTCCAAAATATCGATAAAAAAGTTCATCCTACACATGAGTAGGACACCTTTTGTGTTAGCATGTTTTAGACATGATTAGTCGTTTACACATGTGTAGCTACATATGATTGTTTTAGTTCTAAAGCTGAAAATATCACTAGAAAGGTCTGTCCTACACATGTGTAGAACATGTGGATATCTAAATGTTGTGTGTCGTGCAGGTTCGGTTAACAAGCCATGTACTAGCTGGTATAACAGTAGGATGATAGAAACAGATGAAGGTGAAATATATTGGATACCAGAAGTAGAGGAAGATGTAAGACCAGTTCAGGGTCAAGTTTTTGACACAATAGATGATTGCATTGAAATGTATGAGAGATATGCGTACCAAGCGGGTTTTGACACTAGGCTATCCACACAGAAAAAAACAAACAGTGGAGTGGTTAGATTGAAGTACATTTTGTGTAATAAAGAATGGAAACCACAAGGTGTAAGCATAGATACACTAAATCAAGAAAACAGTTGCAAAAGAGTACGTATTTCGTCACTGCAAGTGACAGGATGTGAAGCACGTGTCATATTCAAGCTGATTGAAGGCCGACAATCGTACATATTAGACGAGTTTGAGGAAAAACACAATCATCAGTTTGAGGAAAACGCATGTTTGATAGAACTGATTTCAAGAAGAAGTTCAACGACATAGTTTGGAACATATCATTGAGTACAAAGACGTTTGAGAAAAGATGGGCAGAAATAATGAAGGAATTCAGGTTGGAAGATCATCCATGGTTCAGGCATATGTATGATATCAGGTCTACATGGATACCAGCTTACTTCACAGACTTACCGATGTCGGGTTTGATGAGAACCACCTCAATATCCGAAAGCGAAAACTCATTCTTCAGCCAAGTAACAATGATGTTCAAAATCCCCCTGTTTTACCATACAAGGGATGCGCAAAGGACGACAGATTAAAGTCTCTAAAAGAAAAGGTGACTGAAGAATATCTAAAGCCAAAAAGAAAGTGCAGAAAGTGTGGGAAATTGACAAGAGACCACGACGCAAGAAATTGTGAAAAAAAGGAAGCAGAAAAAGCTAAAGCAGAGGCGGTGACTCTCGCTCTTGAAAACCTTGAAAAGAAGTAATCACTCGGATGTTTGAATTAGTAGATAGATAAATATATAAAAAAGATGTAATTCATGGATAATTTTTCCTTTTTCTTTTTTCCGAATGTTCAGAAATAATGTCCTACAAATGCTTAAGAACTTGTGTGAGCAATGCAATTGGATGATTTACTCTAGCTACTTGATTTACTTTTGTTACTTGAATGAAATTCAATGTAAATTTAAGTCTAAGTTTTCAATGCGCAAGTTGTATACCTTACACATGGGTAAGTTACTTATAAAGTTCAAAATAGTTAGCCAGAACTGGTAAGTTTATAACTTACACATGGGTAAGTACGACCTACACATGTGTAGGAAAGACCTGGAACTGGTGAGTTGTATAACCTGCCCATGGGTAAGTACAACCTACACATGGGTAAGTTACTTATGAAGTTCAAAATAGTTAGCCAGAACTGGAAAGTTTATAACTTACACATGGGTAAGTACAACCTACACATGTGTAGGAAAGACCTGGAACTGGTGAGTTGTATAACCTGCCCAGGGTTAAGTATAACCTACACATGGGTAAGTACAAACTACACATGGGTAAGTTACTTATAAAGTTCAAAAATGATGAGGACGCATTGTAAAACCCTAAATGCTAAACCCTAAAGCTTAATTGCTAATCCGAGGGGAAGCTACATTCTAAAAACCCTGGAAAATCTAAACCCTAAATGCTAAACCCTAAAAACCTAAAACGGATGAGGGTTCCCACTCTAGGGTTTAGGGTTTGAAGCCCGAGGGTTAGCCTATCGGCTAACCCTCGACCTTCAAACCCTAAACCCTAGAGCGGGATGTAGTAGGGGGACGGATGTATACGGTACGCTTTAGGGTTTAGGGTTTGAAGTTGTAGGGTTAGCCACTAATCCGAGGGGAAAGCTACATTCTAAAAACCCTGGAAAATCTAAACCCTAAATGCTAAACCCTAAAAACCTAAAACGGATGAGGGTTCCCACTCTAGGGTTTAGGGTTTGAAGCCCGAGGGTTAGCCTATCGGCTAACCCTCGACCTTCAAACCCTAAACCCTAGAGCGGGATGTAGTAGGGGGACGGATGTGGTAGGGGAAGGAAGCATTCTAAAACCCAAAATGCTAAACCCTAAAGATGTGTAGGTTTAGCAATGCATTTGGATGATTTACTCTAGCTACTTGATTTACTTTTGTTACTTGAATGAAATTCAATGTAAATTTAAGTCTAAGTTTTCAATGCGCAAGTTGTATACCTTACACATGGGTAAGTTACTTATGGTAAGTACAACCTACACATGGGTAAGTTACTTATGAAGTTCAAAATAGTTAGCCAGAACTGGAAAGTTTATAACTTACACATGGATAAGTACGACCTACACATGTGTAGGAAAGACCTGGAACTGGTGAGTTGTATAACCTGCCCATGGGTAAGTACAACCTACACATGGGTAAGTTACTTATGAAGTTCAAAATAGTTAGCCAGAACTGGAAAGTTTATAACTTACACATGGATAAGTACGACCTACACATGTGTAGGAAAGACCTGGAACTGGTGAGTTGTATAACCTGCCCATGGGTAAGTACAACCTGCCCATGGGTAAGTACAACCTGCCCATGGTTAAGATGTATAATGGAAGTAAAAAAGACGGTTCTGCCAAGTAAATTAGATCTCAATTCATCAAAGATACGGAATGCAAATCATCAATTTCAGCATTAATCACATGTTCAAAACTAGTTTCGTTAACAAGTAGCACAATAAACGACAAAAAGATGTCGACCACTCCTACGTCCCAATCTAAAACATCAAAATAACAAGATTAAAATCAAAGTCTAACAGTAGCAAAACGTGTTAAACACCCAAGTTCACCAACTACAAACGATCAAAATGCATATTAGAGGCAACAGCTTTACGAATCGCCTCCTTGCCCGTAGGAACATCATACTTATCATTGAACGTCTTTATATATCCATCAAATTTATCTTTGAGAATGTTCTTTGAATAGCACAAAATCTTGGTGCAGTATTCCCCCTTAGGTTATTAAGCCGAAGTTTCTGAGTAACGTCACCGGTTGCACGCTCCCTCTTCAATCCAATGTCCCAGTCTTCACGTGCTTGGCCAACATATGTGTCCATATGACACATCAAAAACACCCCACAGTCTGAAATGTTGTTTTTGGTCCTCAACTTCATCTTCATTATATTAGGCTTGACCTTGTTGATACTATCTGCTTTGGGATGACCATATTTTCTCAAATGACAAACAAATAGGTCACGCTGAAACAAAAAAATGACGAGTTCTATGTAAGAATTCAAACTTGGCATTGTAAACCTAAAGATGCACAAAAATAGATACTTACGACAACATCACAGACTTTTTTGTATTTCACATCATATTCATCGCACGAAGCACTGTTGTCAATTATGGTGAAGGCAGCCCTTGCGAGATTGAAGACAACGAGGTAGTAGTGCTCAAATGCAACAATCGGGAAAAAAAACCTGCATATTCAATATTATGTATGCTGAGCAGTTATCCTACACATCTGAACAGAATTTGACATTGCATACCAATATTAACAGATCAATTTCATTCAGACAATATTAACAGAATTTCATTGCATACCAATATTAACAGAATTTCATTGCAGACAATATTAACAGAATTTCATTGCATACCAATATTAACAGAATTTCATTGCATACAATATTAACAGAATTTCATTGCATACAATATTAACAGAATTTCATTGCATACAATATTAACAGAATTTCATTGCATACAATATTAACAGAATTTCATTGCATACCAATATTAACAGAATTTCATTGCAGACAATATTAACAGAATTTCATTGCATACCAATATTAACAGAATTTCATTGCAGACAATATTAACAGAATTTCATTGCATACCAATATTAACAGAATTTCATTGCATACAATATTAACAGAATTTCATTCAGACAATATTAACAGAATTTCATTGCATACCAATATTAACAGAATTTCATTCATACAATATTAACAGAATTTCATTGCATACAATATTAACAGAATTTCATTGCAGACAATATTAACAGAATTTCATTGCATACCAATATTAACAGAATTTCATTGCAGACAATATTAACAGAATTTCATTGCATACCAATATTAACAGAATTTCATTGCAGACAATATTAACAGAATTTCATTGCATACCAATATTAACAGAATTTCATTGCATACAATATTAACAGAATTTCATTGCATACAATATTAACAGAATTTCATTGCATACAATATTAACAGAATTTCATTGCATACAATATTAACAGAATTTCATTGCATACCAATATTAACAGAATTTCATTGCAGACAATATTAACAGAATTTCATTGCATACCAATATTAACAGAATTTCATTGCAGACAATATTAACAGAATTTCATTGCATACAATATTAACAGAATTTCATTGCAGACAATATTAACAGAATTTATTGTTAAATAACTAGGAAAAAAACAAATCAGGTTGAGAGATAAATCAAGTTTTCAATATTAACAGAATTTGACATTGCATACCAATATTAACAGATCATTTTTCATTCAGACATTTCAGCAAACACTTTATGTGCAAATTCTTATATTAACTTAAATTATGAAGAATTAAGCCAAAAAGCTTTTAAACAAACAACAACGTAATCAAAAAATAATAAGCGGTCATACAAATCAGCAACACCCTAGAACCACACTAAAACAAATAGCTATAAGAAATGTAAGAAACTAAAATGGGACATTTTCACATGTGTAAGAAGACTTAATCCTTATTGCATAATACTAAACTGAAGAAAAATCCATACAAATCAACAACAAAAATCAGCAACAATCAAACCTACACATGTGTACGTAACTAAAAACAACTACCTACAAAACTAAAAAACAACAATCATCAACAAGGAAAAATCTAAATCACCTACTATACATTTGTAAATTGACTACCTACATATGTGTAAGTAACTAAAAAACAAACAATCATCAACAAGGAAAAATCTAAATCACCTACTATACATTTGTAAATTGACTACCTACATATGTGTAAGTAACTAAAAAACAAACAATCATCAACAAGCAAACACATAAAATCACATACTATACATATGTAAAAATAACCACTTAGAGTGTGTAAATAACTAGGAAAAAAACAAATCAGGTTGAGAGATAAATCAAGTTTTCAATATTAACAGAATTTGACATTGCATACCAATATTAACAGATCATTTTTCATTCAGACATTTCAGCAAACACTTTATGTGCAAATTCTTATATTAACTTAAATTATGAAGAATTAAGCCAAAAAGCTTTTAAACAAACAACAACGTAATCAACAAATAAATTCATATTCAGCAAAAGTCAACTATCTCAATCCTACACTCATCAATCAAAATAACTTCTCCACTCAAATCAGCAACTAAAATCGAATCAATACGGAATCACCCTAGAAAAATTGGAAAAGATTCTACCGAATTGGAAGAACAAGAAGTAAAAATGGTGGATAAATTAGGTTTTCAATTCTGTAATCACGAGATAATGTTCATAGAAGTTTCAAATTCAGTCAACAATAAGAGGAATTTGAACATACCGTTCTCATATTACCAAATCCAGCATCATCTTCGACAATCTATTCTTCTTCCATGTCATAATCCGGCTGCGAATTAACAACCAGAGAAGGAGGCGGTGAGAATCAAGGAGGAAAAACTGATCAAAGAGGGAAAATGGCGGGATGAATCGGTCTGATTTTGTTGAGGGGGAGAAAGAAGAAGTGTGGTTGTGTTATGGGGTGGGGTGTAAAATTACAGTAATACCCACACACCTGTGATCGGGCTTGGCGCCTTATTTTTTTTGGAGTGATCTGATCCATCCAATATTTTTGATCCAAAGGTCTAAAATGGTTCTTTTGTTCTTTTTATTTTAGGTGTTCTTAAATAACCCTCCCCCTATATATATATATATATATATATATATATATATATATATATATATATATGTGTGTGTGTGTGTGTATGTGTATCATATCCTACATATCGATCTAGAATTCGATCTTGACTACATAATATCAATCTACCACCTAACCATCCATCAACACCCATGTACCACCATTACACCATAACCCATAACTACATATAAGCCATCATTTTATTCACTCTATATACAAAAAAACATACAAACACACATTCATCGAGAAAAAAAAAATACCAAAAATCTGCTCCTAACATCATTTAATAAATCTGCTCCTAAAATCATTTAATAAATCTGCTCCCAAAATCATTTAATAAACTAGATATAGATATACTTACGCAGATATGGTTAATCGCCGCGACAGTTTGTGATGGTTTCGGTTGTTTATCGGCTCGAGATCTGCACATGGTTTTGATAATATGTATTTTATGATGTTGGAGATGATGATTGGTGGTGGAAACTAATTTGTAGGTTTTATGTATGTATATAAACATACCAAATTTGGGGAAGTAGGATGATATATATGCCACGGCGCCGCAGAGGAAGTGTTTCGTCAGATCCCACGGTGCCGCTGCACTTACGAAGCTATTAAGTGAAGTCAGGCCCAATTCATGGATTTAGTTGTCTGGCTCGATAATATATAAATGGTGCCAATTAAACACCAAAAATTGTCATTAAAAATAAAACAAATTATAAGTAGTTATATCAAACCAACCATAACAATAATGTGGTTAAAGAAAAAATAATTACTACAACAAAGTTCTTTCAACTTATTGTTAAATGCATCAAAACTTATGCTTTGATAATAAATACTATAAGTTGTCAAGTCTTATTTTTACAAATCAAAATAAAATAACTTAAAATCATTAGTACGATTATGTTAAATAGAAACTAATCACCAAAAACACTTGATCAAATTATATAAATCAATGTATATATGTTTTAGAAAATGAAATTAGACTGAGAGGAGTAGCCCGTTACATTTTGTTTTTTTCGTCGGGAACGCCCCGGAACGCCCCACTTCGGTCCCGGGGGGCGTTCCACTTTCTTATTTTGCGTGTCCAGTCCAATATGTAACCCGTCTTGCGTTTTGGCTTCTTCCCCATTTTGACCCTTTTTTTCCTTCTTTTTATTTAAAAACTATTTATATACATTCCCCCACTCCAAGGGAATGGAGGGAATGCCCCTCTTAATGATTGGGTGTCATGTGGCCATTTATGAGTGGAGGAAGGGCATTCCAAGAACCTTCAACTCCTTTTAGTCTTACAGTTTGCGTAATTACTCTGTGCGACTCGTCGTATTTTAACGTCAAGAAACATATAGGATGGGACGGGATCATTATAAATTATATAATAAAATAGTATATAACAATAATAATAAAAATGAAAATTATAATAATGAAAATAATTTTTATTATAATCTTCTAATAAAGGAATTTCCTTTTATTTTTTTAATATATTTTCCTTTTTTTTAGAACAGCAAGGGCCGGATCACGGGTATCCGGACTGGATACCGTGGACCTACCCGATCCCCTCCCCCTGCCCGCCCCACCCGGTAAATGCTCCACGAAGGCCCAGGAAACCTAAAGCCTTTAAATCCCACGCCCGAGAGTATCGAACGTGAGACCTCACGGACAAACGTCCGGGTGTCCAACCACTGAGGTAATCAGTGAAGGACTGTTGGAACTATACTTACATATTTGACAGAAAAATTAACTTAATTAATATATGTATATATACTAACCTTTTGTATACAGAATTTGGTGCCCATTAAGTTTTGGTGCCCTGCTCAATTGAGCATTTCGCACTTGCCCAACACCAGCCAACAATACTAAATTTTTTCTTTTTTTTGAAAGTCTAGACATTTTTAGAAGATATTTACAGATTTAGACCATCTTAATACGGAAGTGATAATAATAGTATCATATAAGTTGATTAATTTACCACACTCTGTATCAACTATTTGTACAATATATTGTAATACTTTGTACAGTGTTGCAGGTTAATTAAATAATGTGATAAGATTATCACTTCCCATCTTAATAGCAAAAGAAAAGCCAAAACCCTTTCATACTGTCTTCTCAACATATATACAAAAAAGAAAAAAAAGAGTAGCAGATAAGCCCTTTATTCTCTCTGCAAAAACCAAACCAAAACCAAAACATGTCTGTTATTCTCCGGGTCTTACCCGACATAGCAATCCGAACCAGACACCTTTCAACCCAAACCCGACCTCTGTTTCGCCTCAACAGCATAATCTTTAAACCCCTTTTCACAAAATCTTTTACTTCTGTTTCTGCTTCAATAACGGAACCTGTGGTCACTAATCAGCCCACAGCTGCCAAAGAACAAAGACGAGAATCCGTACCCGGATCCATTCATGAAACCAGTAATCTTGAATGGGTCAACCGAAATGGGCTGTGTGGGGAATTGTGTGAAAATGATGTGGGTAAACGGGTCAGATTATGTGGGTGGGTTGCACTTCATAGAGGTCATGGTGGGCTTACTTTTGTTAGTCTTAGAGACCATTCTGGGATTGTTCAGGTTTCATTTTTTTTGGATACATTTTCTTGAATATTGTTTTTGTTTCTGTATTGATTTTGTTGTTTATATATATGTGAACACATTTTACCACATTTTCTCTTTTATTGTAACAAAATTTTATAGTTTTAGCAATGTATTCGAATCGCCGCACCTCGCCATTTAAACTGCTAAGAAGTCCCATTTTGGATGTGTGCTTTAAAAAAAAAGAAGAATGTCACTTACAATTAAAATATATTACATCAAAAGGTAAAAACTTTTTCGATAAGTAAAAGTAAAAAGTTTGGTAAAAGCTTGTTTATACTGCATTTGTAAATCGACAGGGTGAGACCAAGTTTCATTTTTCTGCATTAATCGTTATCAAGTTGAAATATGGCTTTATAATTGATAATTTGATACCAATCAACTCAGTTGTATTAGTTGGTAAAAAATGAAACTTGGTTGAATTAATAAGTGATTTGCCTAGTAATTTTTTTTTTCATATAGATTTCCATCAATTTATTTATGTTGTTGGATTGGTTAAAATTAGGTTACTACACTTCCTAATGAATTCCCTGAAGCTCATTCTATGGTGAATGACTTGAGACTTGAGTATGTGGTTTCTATAGAAGGTGTTGTACGGCTGCGTCCTAGTGATTCGGTTAATAAAAATATGAAGACTGGCATGATAGAGGTGAGTTCATGTGTGATTAGGGTCTTTAAAAGCAGTAGCTCTGTAAATCTGTGTTGTAATTTAATAGTAGGTATATGCTTCAGGTCACTGCAGAGCAAGTCCAAGTGTTGAATTCGGTGAGGGCTAAGTTACCGTTTTTGGTTACCAGTTCAGATGATGCTAAAGATTCTATAAAAGAGGAGATTCGCTTGAGGTATATATCACAGATCTTTATAATTCCACATGAATATCCTGTTTAAAGTTGTTAGAAAGCATGCATCTTTTGCTAGTCCCGCATTACATTCACACACCGTCCTTTGTAATTCTGATTACTGGAGGTTGCATGTTGGGTTGATTGGGTAACTGGTGAAAGCAACAGACTTTTTGGTACGAGTCGAGCTAGATTGACACCAGATGCCCAGAACACTTTTGTCTATTTTTAATGAATGATTAGTGGCCTCAAATATGATTACAAAGACTTTATTATATTATTAGCAATCTAATATTATAAACATCATTTTTAGGAGGTTTTATACGTTAAGGTATTCTTTGTTGTGCTTTTGTACTGCTCAATGCACCCGCCTCATTCTGTTTTTTGCCAACTATTCTACTTTAAGTGTTTGACATATAAGAAAATATAGCATGAATGGACAAATCAGACTATACCCACTTTTGTTAATATTTGAAAAAAATTATATTAAATGAAGATCCTTGTTTTTGGGATACTAGTTTGGTTAAAGGTTTTAAAATCAATTATGTAGATACCGTTGCCTTGATTTACGTCGACCGCAAATGAATTCCAACATAATGCTGCGACATCAAGTGGTGAAGCTCATCCGAAGGTATTTAGAAGATGTGCATGGTTTCGTGGAGGTACTTTATTGAGAACATTAAGTTTGGGCTCTTCAAACACAAACCTTTCCATTAACAATTGTTTATCCACTTTGTTTTGATCTTGACTTTTTCATGGGTGTAAGGTAGATTGAGACTCCAATACTCTCTAGGTCAACACCTGAAGGTGCTCGGGATTATTTGGTTCCATCAAGAGTTCAGGTATTATATCATAATAAACATTCATCATGCACTTTTTGTAGCTAATTTTGCATTTGATATGAACTGATTAATAGCTTGTATTGTGTTCATACATTTCCTTTTTGTGGACTCCACATTACTTGAGCTATATATAATATGCCGTGAGTTGAAAAAAGTCAGTTATATGTGACATGATGTTAGTTTAACGCTACATCTTAACCTCAAGTGCTTTATAAGGGCATATTTGAGGTGCATCTAATTAGTCTAAAGCTACATTCAATTAGGAACTTGATCAAAGAATTTCATGAAGACATACGAGTTAAGTCTATCTAGTGTCTTAATTACTAATGATGCTACCTGTTTATGACTCGCTACCTTCTAGATTATTTTGAATGCATGTATAATATTTGGAGCTAAAAGACTATAAATGACTTGACATGATCATCTAACAATTTATTGCTTCTACATGCTATGATAAATCACCGAACATTTTATTAATATTTTACCAGTTGAGTGTGTAATAGAAGACCCATTTTCCGAGATGATTAACATTTCTTCCTTTTTTATGAACGGCAATTATTTAAATAAAAGGCACTAGCAACTAGCAAGAGGCTAGAAGCAAAAGTGTGGAAATACAATCTAGAAATAACACAAATCCACTCATACTATATTATTCCGAGGCTTTAACCAACATTATTTGATTTACTTAAAGCTTCCAGTTTTTACTCAACTCTTCAGTTAAAGTTAATATTGTTAAGAACAATGCCATTTATATAAAAGCTTAGAGCACATAGTTGTGTAAGAAATAGGAACTTATTGTGACAAAACTGGTGTAACATTTTGGATAGCAAAATCCCATAAGTTTACACAGTTGCATTCTAGTGTTATTATACATCATTGAAGAACCATAAGGCATACGCTGTAAGGTTAGCTATAAAAGTCTATGTATAAGAGAAATCTATCTTCCAGGCCATTGCTTTAGAGGTTTAGTCAAACACTCTACTACTTTTGAAAAATCGTTAACTTGAACTCCAAAAGTTCAATTGGAGTTAAATTTCCAATATGCAAGCACTCTATTCTTGCTACGAAATTATCGTTAGTTTTTTCTACCAAGATGACTAAACCTATCTGCTTACAAGATACCTAATGATTGTGCTTGGTGAATCACCGATTTAGAAAAAGCATATTGATGTAAGTTAGATACTCAGGGCTTATATAAAAGGCTGATTCTTCATCAATTGAAACACAAATGTAGGGTTTTATGGAAGAACAAAGTAGAAAGTATCTGTTGATGTTTCAGTGACCAGGTTTGCAAATTAAATGGAATTTTGGTAAATTAGAGGTTTGTAAGTTGTAAGGAAGTCAACGGGGGTCGCTATTATTAAAGGTTCTTTTCTGTTTGCACAAAGGGCTTGAAATAATAGAAAATGTACAATAAAAATTGAGGGGAACACCAATTCTATTATCTCTTTACTAGGCTACATGGGTCCTATATTTTAGTTTACTGTTAAGCTCTACAGTTATTGGTGTCGAGAGGAGTTCTATTTATTGGACCTATCAGTTAGAAATCTTAGAGATGTTTGTATCGGTTCAGGATTGTTATGGTAATTATATTCTGATTCACACTTGCTCACTTTATGAAGCCAGGAACGTTCTATGCTTTGCCTCAAAGTCCACAGCTGTTCAAGCAAATGCTTATGGTCTCTGGTTTTGACAAATACTATCAAATAGCAAGGTCTCCATTTATCTTTTTTTTTTATTTTTTTTTATTTTTTTATGTTAATTATAAGTTTGTTGACAGTGCCTGTACTATACTCCATTGTGAACATTCAACTAATATACCATTGTTTTGTGACAGATGTTTTAGGGATGAAGATCTAAGGGCAGATAGACAACCTGAATTTACACAACTGGATATGGAGTTGGCTTTCACTCCTCTTGAGGACATGTTAAGCCTCAACGAAGATTTGATTAGAAAGGTTAGGAACACTTTATATGCTATGAAAAAAGATGGATTTGAAGCAGACTTTTTTTCCTTTTCATTATTTACTCAAAGTTAATATCTCTCTGAAGCTTTCTCTCTCTAACGCTCTCTTTCTCTCTGCCCTCTCTCCTCTCCAACGGCTCATTCTCCCTAGATCCAAATCTAGATCCGAGATTGAGGCTGGGATTGTGATTGAGAGGTTGAGATTGAGAGTTTGAGATCGAGAGGATTCCGGTTAAGCTTCCACTCCGGTGGATCTAACCCTATTTTTCACCCCGGGCCGGAGGTCCCTTCCACTTCGGTGGATCTGGAAGCAGCCTCTCTACCTTTGAGTAGGGGTAAGGTCTGTCTACATCATACCTCCCCCATAGCCCGGCTTATGTCGGGATTGGGTACCTTGTTGTTGTTGTTGTATTTACTCAAAGTTAGACCGGATTTTCCCTTTTTTTGTAGATGCGAAGGAAATGTAAAAAAAGGAAACAGTTCATATCCCATTTTACGTTGCATATTGAATCTGATTATCTGATTATTGTGACTTAGTCGCCTTAACGGGTTTTTAACATTTGGATAAACCAATAAACAGACTCTGCTTGTTTAATTTGGTTGTATTGAAACAAGCGGTTTCATCTTAGCTACAGCAAAACTTATCTCCAAGGGAAAAATAAAATTAGCGATTTACTCCTTCATTTAATATAGTTTCAGAGACTTCTACTCGCATCTTACAAGATGCAACTTCGCTCATTACTTTTTGGTCATTTTATGCTTTAATTCCAGAAACTGTTCAAAACTCAAACAACTGATTAGCTGATTGTTATGGCTTCAAATAACAAAATGCACATCCAATTACCATTTCTGGTAGCCCTTTTATTACAACTCATGTTTCAAAATCACCTAATTACTTAAAAATATGGACATCCAAAAACCTCTTGTTCTTCAGTAATTTGCTAGTTTTTATCTTAAGGCATAAACTTGTGGTATGTTTCAGGTTTTTCTGGATATAAAAGGTGTTGAACTACCAAATCCTTTCCCAAGGCTTACATATGCTGAAGCAATGAGTCGTTATGGTTCTGACAGGCCAGACACCCGTTTTGATCTTGAACTCAAAGATGTAATAATACCGAGTTCTTAGTACAAACTTGTTTTCTGCTTTGTTGTAGAAAGATTCATGTAACCCCTTTTGTTATTGTTACAATTACAGGTATCTGATATTTTCTCAGATTCTTCTTTCAAAGTTTTCACAGATGCTATAAGTGATGGTGGAATTGTCAAAGTAATCTGTGTGCCTTCAGGAGCCAAAGCTTTTTCTAACACTGCTCTGAAGAAAGGTGACATTGTCAGTGAAGCAATCAAATCTGGGGCAAAGGGTTTGCCATTTTTGAAGATCTTGGAAGATGGTAATAGCTAATATTATGTGATATATGTTCCAGCGAAAGTTGGTTGGGTAATGGGTTTGGTGTTTGGGTCAAAGGGGTTATTTTATAGCGGGGGTTAAATCGGGTAAATTCTGTTTGTTCGCAAACATTTCTGTTTACGTATGTCAAAAACTTTACTATCATTGCTAAAGTGTAAGATATAATATGAATTAATCGAGTTAGGAGGTGTAATGCATTTGTAGTACACTTTGGACTGCATTTCACCTGTTCGACAGATTTGATCATTTTCTTTTGGAAAACCATGGCATTTAAAAAAGTTTTACCTATTTGACTTGTTTGAGATAATCCAAGTCAGTCTAATAAGTTGTACTATAAATAACCTTTAGTATATACAAATAGATTATGTATGGTAGATACATTATATGTATTTGGAGATGAAATTGATCACATCCATATCCACATTCCTGGATATGGATACTAATCTTTTAAGTCACACAGACGAGGATTGATGGATATTTTGGCTTATTGTTAACGTTTTTGACTTTTTTCCTTGTAGGTCAACTTGAAGGGGTTCCTGCACTAACATCAAGTTTGGATCCCACGAAAAAAGAATTATTTCTAAAAAGATGTGAGGCTGGACCGGGTGATCTTATTTTGTTTGCCGTGGGTCCTAGTGTATTGGTTAACAAAACGTTAGACCGGCTCAGGATGTATGTAGCCAACATGTTGGGCTTGGTTGACAATGTGAGTTCTTAAGCTAATCCACTGACTCACTCATCTTCATACTTTTTGTATGTGTGAATATTGTAGTAAACTGTTATTTTCATATGCAGTCTAAGCACTCTATCTTGTGGGTAACAGATTTCCCCATGTTTGAATGGAATGACATTGAGCAGAGGCTTGAGGTTTGTAATATAACGAACAAGAGTAACATAAAGGTTTATTTTTAGTGCTTATAAAACATGATCATATTAACTTTGCAGGCACTTCATCACCCATTTACTGCGCCAAATCCTGAAGACATGAACGATCTTGCTTCTGCTCGTGCCTTGGCTTATGACATGGTCTACAATGGAGTCGAGGTAATTTTTAACGTTGGAAATGTTTGTGTAGTATGAGGTTTGAGGAGGTGTTTGAATGTGTGTATCGAGGGTGATTGTATGACACTATATAACCAGTTTTAGATAATCAGTTTTGGCTAAAACAGGATGTAGAAAATAGTTTCCGAGTGTGCTTCTGTTGAAGCTATAATAATTGGATCATTAGATGAGTCTTTGGAGCTTTCTGATTATATAACAGAAAAGATGGCCAAGGACATGTTGTGAAAAAACAGAGACGTTTTGTTAAACACTGTTTAAAGTCTTAAAAATGTGGCCAAGGGAAGTGGTAAAATAAGTAATGTACTATTCCCTTAGATATGATCCCTAGATGATAAACAGGAACCACAGTCTCATTTAAATAAGAAAGTTTTATTTTAACTAGTTTTATTTCTGCTTCTAGATCGGTGGAGGAAGTTTGAGAATCTTTAGGCGCGATGTCCAGCAAAAGGTTCTAGAGATCGTTGGCATTTCCCCTGAGCAGGTGAGGAGATACGACTTATAATGGCATGCTGATTGAACCTGATAAATTTACCGTCTATTAATGAAAGAACCGCTTTTAACTACTACGTGTTATATTAATTTGCAGGCTGAAGCAAAGTTTGGATATCTACTAGAGGCTTTGGACATGGGTGCGCCTCCACACGGTAAGAAAGACTTCTTAAGGTCAAATGACTACTTTTTAGCATTTAGAATAATTTTAAAAGGCTTCAAGGATATGTTGATTTTCCAGTCTGAAACTTGTTGATCAAACATGCTTGACTTCAAGAGTCATATTGTAGAATCACTGCATAAATAATTTAGAGTTATCGACACAAATCGTCCCTGTGGTTTACCCAAAAAATCACGTTTCATCCATATGGTTCAATAACCTCATTGGCAGTCCTTTATAGAAGGATAAGATTCGAGTTTCGTCCTTTGAGTTCACGACCGTTATCTCTCATCCGTTAAAACCATCACGTGGAAGACACGTGAGGGTACTTAAGTCTTTTCCACCCCTAAAGGGACCACTAGTGATATTTTCTTCTTTACTCATTTCTTTTTCATCCTCCTTCTTCTTAATTCTAAGACCATATATCCATCACAACCATATACCCAGATCTGTACATATCCAATATATATCTATCTATGGAAATTACAGATCTAAATATATCTATATATCTATACATTTCCATATGTCTACATATTTATAAGAGATAAACATCCCTTTTCATCTTCAACACCAACATCATCCCATCCCTTTTCATCTTCAACAAAAAAAAAAATGTTTAATCATTAATTATTAATCCCTTTTTGTTCCTCAATATAACTGAACCACTAATGCCAAATAACAATAAAAATTTGGAAAAAAAAGTCAACAAAAAACTTAACCTCCAAACCACCGAAATTATATTCAAAAATTAATGAAGCTTTGGTGAATGAATTCTCTACTTCTGATTCGGACTTGTTGTGTTGAACAATTGAATTCTTCATCTAGATATAATCTCAGATCTTCCTTCTTCCTCAGATCCATTGTCTTCTCAAAACCCTAATTCGAAAAACCCGATGCCCCAAAGAAGTAACACAACCCTAGCAAAGTCTATGGCTACTGATGATGGTGTTTTATTGTCTAAACGGGGAAAGAATGAAGCGATTAATAGCAAGAAAACAAGGGAAGGAAGCCTGGGACAGCCGTCGGCCACCGTTAAGATTTCGGCCGACCACCAGGAGGTGCCCGGAAAAGAATGTATATGCCGGTTATGATTGAAAGTAAATATATAGATTTTATGGTTATGATTTAGATTTGTATGCATATGTGAATGTGAGGAGTTCAATTTTTATGGTTTTCTCATGATTTTATGGTTATGCTTTCGTGAATGTATATGCTGGTTGGTGGTGGCCGTGGACACTGCCACACTGGTGGTTGGAATGGTGGTGAGATGGTGATTAATGGAAGAGATAAAGATGAAAGAGAGATGAAAATGGTGGTTGTGTGTGTGTGTTTTTTTTCCCCAGAAAAAAAGAAGAAGAAGATGATAAGGAAGAAAGGGAGTAATGAATAAAATATCAAGGTTGGTCCTTTAGGGGTGGAAAAGACTTAAGTACCCTCACGTGTCTTCCACGTGATGGTTTTAACGGATGAGAGATAACGGTCGTGAACTCAAAGGACGAAACTCGAACCTTATCCTCCTATAAAGGACTGCCAATGAGGTTATTGAACCACAGGGATGAAACGTGATTTTTTTGGGTAAACCACAGGGACGATTTGTGTCGATAACTCAATAATTTATTACGGAGTATATGGTATGGGAAGTTTGAACTGATCCAATTGCACTGGTATCCAGGAGGAATTGCTTTTGGGTTAGATCGACTGGTGATGCTACTGAGTGGTAGCAGTTCAATAAGGGACGTCATAGCTTTTCCTAAAACCACCACGGCACAATGTGCTCTTACTCGTTCACCTTCAGAGGTTGATCCTCAACAACTCCGAGACCTCTCTTATCGTCTTCAATAGATGTACGACATTTTGCTCATTCTTTTAAACGGAAAATCGTACATTTTAGAAGCACGCGTCATTTGTAATTTTATCTTTCATTATAGTATAGTTATCGGCAAAAAAAACCGTATACATCTGAATGAGATCATATTTATCTCGGAAAATAAAAATATGCCAATCATCGAGTATTGGATAAATTTGAATTCACTTTCAATTATTTTATGAATTCATATTAGCTTTACATGAACCTTAGTAAAGACATTTGTAGAAATCGATTCGATTCAAGATGTTCTTAAAAAGATGGGTTGAAAATGGGTCATCTGCAATTTTATTAGCATTTCAAATTTAGTTTAGTATCCTCAAGTGGTGATATATATTTTGAAATTTTGAAGAGGGTAAAGTGGTCACTTTGGTCACATTATGTCATTTAGTGCCAAGAAAGGTATCACCTCAAATAAAGTATGATTTGGAACAGCTTTTTAGTTCTTTACATTTATCCCATATCAGTTCTTTATTATCAAAAACTTTGCTGATAAATGGTCCATTTTACATAACTCGTGTATTGGAAATTATTGATAGTTATTGGTGTGGGACTGTGGGGGCAGATCTACACTAGCTCAAGGCAGCCCAAATTTGTTGTGGTTGGAGTTTATTGTGTACTTAAATTGATGAGTTGTTTTGTTTTCTTGAAGCTTTAATGCAATACTACCTGTCTATCTATGCTTTAGCAAGTTACAAACATTTTGTCTAGTTTCGGGTTTTTGAAAATTCGTAATAGTTAATTTGTTAGAGCATGCAAAAATTACTGTACTCCGATACTTATACATATTTTCAGGAGTTGGTTACGTTTCATGTGCAACATGTTTATGCATAAAAAAAAGAAAGAAAACATAGCAAATGATTTATGTTTATCAAATCCATACTTAAATTCATCTGTACCTTCTAAACCGGAGGGAAGTAAATTATTGTACATACTCTGATAGCGAGGACGTACATCTTTGAATAAGTGACCATATGTTTTACGAATGTTCAGTTTGTGCAGTAGATGCATTTCTTATTTGGCAGGTACTCGTGATTACAGCTTCACATTCTCAATGTCATGCTCACATTTTTCATGATTGAATAAGATTTAAAATTTAAGTTCTGCAAAAACGAGGCTGTATGAACTAAACATTGTAATGAACTATCATATTCTTTGTGCATGATGATGATATGTTAAAATTTACATAAAGATAATTCTAAGTAGGGTTATGAAGAAATAATACCTTGTGCCAATTCACAAAAAAATTGGATTCTTTACCTTACTTTAGTAAGTGATATTAATGTGTTTATAATATTGGCTAAAGTTGACGATGCTAGAGGAAGTTGTTATATTACACTACTACAAAAAAAAATCAATAGAGACCGGTTGTTGGGCTCATAAAGACCGGTTACACAACCGGTCTTTATGGCTAGTGGTCTTTCAAATAAGATAACCGGTCTCTATACTTCTTAATAAAGACCAGTTATATACATATCAACCGGTCTCTATTCCATTTTTTATTAAAAAAAATAAATTAATATTTTGACTAATCTTCATTACCAGTTCAGATTATATCCAAACAATATCAATTTTAAGCCATTATCCATTTAAATCCAAACAATACAACTTAAGAACATGTATTATTTATTAATATCAATTCATACAAACATAAATAAAAAATCAAAATAAACAAAAATCTGAAAAAATGTTGTCTCATTCCATATGCAATTTTCAAATGGATCAGATTGTTAATGTCTTCAGCCACTGGTGTCTCAAAGGCCTCCACGGAATACTGCAAGTATAAAAACAAAAAATTTGTCAAAAAACGACCTCAATCATGGGAACATGAAATTGTTTAGAAGAATTATAAAACAAAAAAAATGAAACATGAAACTATTAAAGCTGCCATTTACAGGAATACATTAAATCAAAGTAAAGATATATGAGAATCTCATTAAAAAAAATTAAAAAAGAAGAAGGAAACCGAGAAACTAACATAAGATCAGTGAACATCTGTCTCCGATGGCTTGATTATTGTAACAAATACATCTTCAAATGCACCGAGATAATTCTTATATCTATACAAAACAAATAAAAACCGTTTAGATATACCAAGAAAAATAAGCAGAAACAAAAACAAAAAGGAAAAACTTGAAAGCGCTTTTGATGCATCAGTTTGATGATGGTTTTATGCTTTGAGCCATGTTATTTTTGGAAGAGGTTCTCTTGGATTTAGAATTAAAAGAATAATAGATATAAGTAAGTATGTAGAGTTTAAATGTTTAATGAAGGTTTCATTAGTGTTTTGAGGATGAAAAGATTTGCAAAAGTGATATATAGCATAGCATAGTATAGATAAATCATATGTGGTGTATGTTAGATCTGGATAAAAAGGGAATGCTGGGGGGAATTTTAGAGGGAAATGAAAATTGAAAATATTTCAAGTTTTCAATTTCCAAGTTTTCAAACATTTTACTGGTTCGTGTGGTGGGATTTAATTTATCATAGAGACCACTTCGTTAGATAAAAACAGGTCTCCATACTTTAATAATTTAGAGACCACTTTCTTTGTAATCGACCGGTCTCTATTCTTGGTTTATAAGTGGGGACCATTTAACCAACCGGTCTCTATACTTATGTATACTTAGAGACCGGTTGTATAGGTTTAGAGACCACACTTATAGACTATAACCGGTCTCTATTCTTTTAACCGGTCTTTATTACCAAATTTTTGTAGTAATGTTATGTGGATATTAATATTTGAGAATTTAAGATTTAATGGCATGTGTTGTATTGTATGCATGTTTAGTTGTAACATATAAGTTACTTTTTATTATATAGATAATATTTTTCTCAATAATTTTAAGTAGTTAGTGAGCTGACATAACAGGTTACATGAAATTTGTTAAGATACAAACTTGTTAAGGTCAAATACGACACAACACGATAACTAATTGTCTCCTTTTTTCAAATATCAATACGACACGATTCTTAACAGGTTACACTCTAAAACCGAAAATTGTTAATATATATTTCCACGAGTCTAAACGGGTATTGGCGGTCGTAATGGGTAAATTTGTGTCTTAACAAGTTTTTAACGGGTATTCTACAGATCTTAACAGGTCTTAATAGGATACACGATAAGACACATATCATTAACGTATCTTATCGTATCGTATTATCCGTGTCTGTGTTTCCAAACACAAATACGACACGAAACTTGTAAGGTTAAACATGAAACCTGTTAACTACGTATCATGTCGTGTTAACGGATTTCGTATCAAAATTGGCCGCTTTGGTACTTAGCATGCTTCTTGGACTCTGATAATGTCAATTATTTATAATGCCAATTTTCTCCTTCCAATTTGAACTATTTCACATGTTTAACACGTAATTTTTTTAGATGGTAAGATAGTTGTATCAATAATTTACCCTTTTTCATGTTCAAATTTGGACCTTTCACCACCCTACGATATTCTAATTAACGGAGTACAAATATAATTGAAGGATTGGGTACGTCGATGGGAGGACCACATAGGCGCATAGCCTTCTATAATTATCCTAGAGTAGTTCCATTTAATATATGATCGTAATGTACAAGACATACACAAATCAAAAAGGAAAAAAATGTAATATGATTACTTTTTCCAAACAAATAATGTTATATCATAAATGGACATCTCATATTCATACAATATAAACTTATCATATGTCATTTGATAAATAACAAAAAAAATGTTCTAATGGTAATATGGGAATGGGGCATAAGCTTGGTATTGGGTTCTACGTAGAGTGGTTTTAAAGTATTATGAGATCAGAATTTTATGCCCTCAAAATCTAGAGCCTCAATATTTTGTATAATAGACTTAGTGTTTGGAATTTGGACTAAGTATTATATCATTTGCATTGCAGTAACACATTTATTGGTTTTTTAATCAACATCTGCATCTTTTTATTACTAGTAATTCAATAACATCAGTTAAGCTATGTATTTTTTTTTTGTTGCTTTTTTTTGTTTATTTTAGTTTATATGTTAATGAACTAGACCCAAAAACAAGTGAATGTTGGGAGCGTCTTTTGTTACCATTTTTTTTTCTAGCTAAGTGACCGTTTGTTTTTTTTTAAATTACAAAATTTACCCCTCACCTTATTACCTATATATGCCTTTTAATCTTTCATTTTTTCACCCCCACACACACACATATCTTCTCTTATTTCTTACTTCTACATAACACTTAACTTTCATTTACATTTTTCAAAATGATCCCCACAAACAAAAAAACATCCAAAAAATACCGAGCACCAAAAAAATCAACTATCATTCCGCTCACCAAAAAACGTCGAACAACAATACGATTTCAGCGGTTCATCAAGTCAAAACGCCAATGACAACATCTCTCAATTCTTGAACGATGATTTCCCCGTGCAAGTCGACACGGACCACTTTCGACTTCCTAATAGATCCGAGCCGACGATCACGTTTCTTGATGATGATGATGACCAAGTGCAACCCGACGAGGCATATGATGATGTGCGAGACACCTCTAGCGAGGAGGTGCAGGCGCCACCTCCACCCGGTCGTGGGAAGGTGAAAAAAACCACAAGACAACCCCCGATCGCTTGGAGTGGCGAGGATGAAGAATTGTTGGCCCGATCTTATTTTCATATCTTTACGAATCCCGCCACCGCCGATCAACAAAGATACGAATCCTTTTGGAATAGGATTCTTGAACACTACAATAGCCAACAAAAAAATCATCAACGAACGTACCATCAAGTCAACACAAAGTGGAAGAAAATGCAACCGAAATTGAACGAGTTTACCGGCATCTACAATACGATGGTTAATTTCCCTTCTTATATATATATATATATATATATATATATGTTGTTTTACGTTTATATATATATATATTATATATATATATATATATGTTGTTTTACGTTTATATATATATATATGTTGTTTTACGTTTATATATATATGTTGTTTTTTTCAATTTATATTCATTTATATATATGTGTGTTGTTTTCATGTGTTTATAGAAACATGGTTGGGCTAGCGGTGCCGATGAGTCCTATATCTTAAGACAAGCTTTGGAAGAGTGGTCGAAACGACACAAGAATAAGGGATTTCGACATCTTAAAGCTTGGGAAGTTGTGAGGGAACATGATAAGTTCTCGTATGTTCCACCGGCGGGTGGTTTTGGTGGTACTTCGACCGAGCCTAATACTCCTACGGCCGGCACTCCTCGCACCGATGATACTAGCGGGAGTGAGAAAAGGGTTCGAACAGATGAGTTGAGCCACTACACTCGAGTTCCCGATTTGAATGAGAACTCGATGCCATCGCTTCCTTGCAAAACACGTGGTAAGGGAGCGGGTTCGGGCAAAAGCAAAGATGTTTTGCTTGAATCCGTTGAGGAGTATATGGAGGTGAATTTGGCAAACAAAGAAGAAAAGAGGCTCGCTCGGCAAATGAGGATGGTCGCCCTTGAAGAACGTGAGAAGCTTGCGAAGGAACTGCTAGAATCCCAACTAGAATGGAAACGACAAAAGACGATGGATCAAGACATCCATATCGTTTCTCAACCTCACGATCATTTGGTCGATTAAGCATAGTTTTGCAACGCAAACGCGACATCGCCGACAAATACGGGTGGCCTCATGACGGGTTGTATTAGTTTGTTTATTTTCTAGTTGTATTGTTTTTTATTCCTAGTTGTAATGTTTTTAATTTTTATTTGTATTGTGTTTTTAAAATTAATGAAAGTTTAGGATGTATTTGGTAATGATTTTTTTGGCAACAATTGACAAGTTTTGGCACTACACCATAGGATTTGGCTACAAATTGGCAAAATTTGGCTACAAATTGGCAAAAAAACGTGGCAAGCTATCATTGATCGAAAAGTAGCCAAAATGAAGCCAAAGAGCCAAGCATCGGCTCTGCACCCTTGCCCATAAGGGTCGAATTCGATCAGTAGCCATCGACTAGACTAGTCTATGTATTAATGATCATGGGCATTCTCGGGTTAAAGAGAAGACTAAGTGCAGGCACCTAAGTAGGTTGCAACAAGCTTAAAATGAACATACAAAGGCACATTTTGTAAGGAAATAATGGCCTGTTTCACCATTTTGGGTTAGAATAGTTGTCCACCAAATTTTGGACGCTTTTTAATTATACTTGCTTAAAGCCGCTCGTTCAACCGTATAAGTCCAAATATATATGTTAAGAGTAGTGATTAAATATCTTAACTTTTTAAAATAATCCTCCAAATTATGAATTTATGAGAATCAGCCAAAAAAGCAAAAGTGGTACTTATTTAATGTGCTAGTCTTGGTTGATGGTCTCTGAAGTTCTATTGTAATCGTTAGTTTCATTCTTTTCTCAGTTACTACCAATTGGTTGTGATTTGCAACTAGTTAGTTATGGCTTATTAGTCCTTGTCGTCTGATGTCCCAATGCCTTTTTCGGTACCTTGCCGGAGTAAGTATTTTGGTTTTTCACATAAAATTCTTTCTAATGATATGTCATGACACACACAAAAAAAAGCATGAAAATTGTTACTAGGAAATTATAAGAAGAAATATATCATTTCTCTTACATTAATAGAGTATATATTACAATGCCAACATCCATTTTATCATAAAAAAAAATAAATACAACCAACCAAGATGCCTAGTAATGATAAGGCAAGATCTTGAATCCCCTAACCATGAGACAACATTGAAGAATTGAATGTGATATTAGCTCACATATATATGATTTGATAGGGGACACTATCTTTTTGAGTAATTGTTGATTTATACACATGATACCATTAAAAAGGGAAGACAAATTTCAATGATAGGTTTATTCTATTTACGAGATAATTTTGAATTAGTTGTTATTTTCTTGAATAATAAGATTATGATGTTTCTCAAGATTAGTTTATGTTCTTTCTGAATTTTTCACTCACCTAATAAATAGAACCCGCTACAAATATGAAATGTTATATAATCCAACAGTACATTGACAATGAACTGTGAGTCTTTTTTATTTTATTTTAGACATATAACTTCGCACAACATATCATATATTGAAAATGTTGGAAATCTTAGTAATCTACACATTCGTTTTCTTTGATAGGATCTGAAACCTCAACCTATTGGTTTATATATTAGGAGGTAATATGTACACTATCTTTTTTAGGTAGACACTACCAAACGTGTCTTACATTATTATACATTACACATCTTAAAACACATTTGACGATATACGGCTGAAAATATTGGTATCACCCTCGTATATTTGATAGGGAATGCGCGATACCCTCGTGTTTTACATTATATATCTTGTTAGTTGAAAGGATTGAGAAGACCATTATCAAACTAAGGGGGCTGAAAATGGTACATTTTATTTGAAATGGACATCCTATGTAAGGTTAAGTGTGTATTAGAATAAGGTATAAAATTGAAATCACGAAGTGTCAAACATATGTGAACTAGAAAAATCAACATTATAATATCAATAAGACAAATGAATGGTGGGGGCCCATGGGTTTGGTTTATTATTAATCCTTTCTGGCACCACCACCAAATGGAAAGGACCAATTCTCAATCTTTATCCAATCTCCAAAAGGGCCAACACAGCTCTTAATCAGCGTGATCACCATCAGCTGTAACGTATATGAATAATACTTGAAAATATTAATTTTATTCGTACCAACTCGCTTAATATAACAGGATTTGTCCACTTATGTTTGACAAAAAGTAATAGTTGGACATGACTTATTTTAAAGTATGACTTTTTTGTAACATTATGTCCAAGTGTTCGATACCGAATGAAATCGATTGTTTTAATCCGGTCTCGCTCCCTTCTGTATTGAGGAGGCACACCAAGCTCTTTTGAATAACTGAAAATTCATAGATAACTTGCAAAATTCGAAATCTGCCCTAGCAGATAAAATGCAAGTGGTTATGATTAATAGTTGAGTAAAATGACTCGGTGTAATTAAAAATAATAATATTATATATATAGTTACTAAATATCTATCCATAATGCACGGTTTGGCATAATGAATTTGTCATGTATATTAGTAAAAATTTCATTCTATATGAAGAAGGCGTGCAAATGGTGTTATTATCGAAGACTTCTTTAGTTCCAACAGAAGAGAATTCACTTTACTAATAAATTGAAACTGTATTTGTTTTATGACATTGGATGGATTTCATTTATATTCACTCTTACTAAGAAATATAAAAAGTTCGATCAATTTAAAGCAAACTCCTCTCTTTATTTGCAAATATAAAGAGGACTCGTATGATAAATTTGAAGTGTTATGCAACTTGTGATGCCGAGTACTGCGTATTTCAGAATTAAAGTTTAGCGTATTGAAAACATGTTTTTCTCATACATACATACATACATCCTCTATATTACTATATATATGTGTACGTCATTTTCACAAGCCTCATGTGACAATTCTTCGAGCATTAAAGATAATACTTATCATGTTGAACATTAACAACATGATGACACTACTAGTCCAAAACTACAACCTGGAACCCCTCTTGGCACCCTTTGCTGCACGAAAATAGCACATTTTGGAATTCTAATTTGGAATACAAAATATCATACAACTAATATTATAGCTTTTTTCCCCTTGTGGTATATAATATACCGACTATAATACTTTAATTAGATTATATTCAACTTGTTTTTATCTTCAATAGTTTGTGGGCATTCAAGTGACTCTTTTGCTTGTTTATATTTTTTTTAAAGGTGAATTTCACTGAAAACTTCGTGTCGCGATTCGACAGCATGAGGTCTAGTATACGCTGTCTTAACCAGGTCCGCGCTAGAGAGCTCACTCGAAGTAGAAATGCCTATTTCAAATACCCGATGGGAGAAAAACCCCTACTAATCCGCCCGAAGGCACGACGATTAATAGGGGTAAACCCTGCCCCTCAGACTTGAACTTGGGTATACCCAAGCCAAGCCCTCATAAAGGAACTTAATTCATATGTTCTCCCCAAGGCTTGAACACAAAACCTCATACAAGGGGGGGATGGTCATTCAACCATTGAGCTATATAAGAGTGTAATCATTTCAAAACTAAAACTCATATGAAAATCAGAAAATTCGCCAATCACACCATGATTTGAAACTTAACACAATGTGTTTATAGCTGCCCACCACCATCGCCACCAGCACCATTGCCAGAAATTGTGATAAGGTACGGGCGAATTCTTTAATTGAACGGTTGCGTCGTTCAGGGGGGCTTCACCCTTCTCGGTAGCCTACCTCGAGGCATTTATAAAGGAGTTGGAAGCCAGACACATATGAGAATGGTGTAAATTTGATGAGCGGCGATCCAAGAGATAGTGTGGTGGTTTGATACGGTACGAGCGTTGCCCTTACTGCCATGGCGGAGCCATGGCGTCGCTGGAGGAAGAGGAGCAGAGAGAGAGATGATGGTGGTGGTGGTGGGCAGCTATAAACACATTGTTTTAAGTTTCAAATTATAGTGTGTTTGACCAGTTTTTTAGTTTTTATACAAATTTTAGTTTTCAAATGGACATTTGACACTTTAAATTAATGATTAAATATCTGTATCAAGGTTTGAACCAGAACTTTCTGAAAGTCTTTCACCTTCTTTTCCCTAAAGCTACTAGATCAAAAACTTTTTCTAATTCGATAACATATATCTCTATTTCTTCTAACCTTTTTACTGTTTTATCTGTTCTTACTTACAATATTTAATTTAGTTTTTGTTGTGCGCACTATACGAAGATGCATGCTTTTTATGTGATTCATTTAGAGGCTACCCAATGCATTCGTCCATTCGCTCGTTCGCCTTCGAGGGACGAGTCCGAGTCCACACCATTGGGTGGGACTCGTCCCATTCGTTCCGATCATTCGTCGATGTCTCGTTCCTGGAGGGACGAGAGGAGCGGGATTTTTTTGTTTTTAAAACACGGCTATATTGGAGGAAGAAGACAACCAACTTCAACTTTGAAAAGTTGGCAAAACAGGCCCCTTAACGGCCATTTTGACCAAAACAGGTTCCAAAAAGTGTCACTTTTAGTCCTTAACGGCTAGTTTTTCAAAATGGCTATATATACACTTCAATTGAACCACCATATCACACCACTCTTTCATATATTCAGATATATTATACCAAAACACACTTTTGTATACACAAATCATCATGAACAACATGTTTCCTTCGAGTGTACCAACGTACATGAGACCAGATTTGTTTCCTAATGAAGACGATGATGATGAGCTTATGGGCATCATGGCCGAATGTGTTGATTTGCTTGAAGAAGGTGAATCATCAAGACCATTCATACCCCGTATGCCCGTCGAGAGAGATCGATATGGTGCTGAACAGCGCCTAATGGAAGCTTATTTTAATAAAAAAACCCAAAGTATTCGTTGAAGAGCTTTAGGCGACGATTTCAAAGAATGCAAGACAAGCAGGTTGATGGTCGAGGAAGGGTTGGTTTCAGTACAATCCAAAAGTGTGTATGCGCCATACGTCAGTTGGCGTATGGCTACAATCCTGACTCGCTTGACGAGTATCTACAGATGGGTGAAGAAACAAGCAGATGTTATCTAGACTATTACTGCAAATGTGTGTTTGAACTTTACAGGGATGAATACTTGCGCAGACCAACACCGGAGGACATACAACGCTTGTATGCTCGACACGAGGAGCTTCATGGTTTCCCAGGCATGCTTGGTAGCATTGATTGCATGCACTGGCCTTGGAAAATTTGTCCCAAGGCATGGCAAGGTCAATTTACGCGTGGTGATCACGGTCATCCAACTATCATGCTTGAAGCGGTAGCTTCGTACGATAGGTAGATTTGGCATGCTTTTTTCGGCACAGCTGGTTCGAACAACGATATAAATGTCCTCAACCAGTCGCCTTTATTTAGGTAAGTTTCAATTTAGTTAATTGCATATCTCCAAATTGTTCATATTTTTATGTCTTGGAATGTAATTTATTTTAGGGAAATCATGGAAGATCGTGCGCCTGATACTTCGTTCACTGTTAATGGCACCCACTACAAAAAAGGTTACTATCTCGCCGACGGCATTTATCCGGAATGGTCGACTTTTGTAAAGTCGTATTCATGCCCTCAAGATGAGAAGCGAAAGAAATTTAAAAAGTATCAAGAATGTGCCCGAAAAGATGTCGAGTGTGCCTTTGGAGGGCTTCAAAATTCATGGCACATTCTAACCCAACCAGCAAGATCAAAAAGCGTGAATCGGATAACTCGAACAATGTACGCGTGTGTTATATTGCATAACATGAAGGTTGAAGACGCGAGGTACGCCATAAGCTCACTCGAGGAAGGAGACGACAACGATCCAATCGTCTTACCTGAGCGTACGTTCGAGGAAAGGATGGCACTTCACCAACGAACCGGCAAGGAGCTTCGAGATCGACATGTGCATCATGCTCTTCGTCATGATCTTACAGAGCATATATGGCGCCTCCCGTCATGATCGACATGTGTTTTTTTTAAATAAAGTATTTCAACGTGTTTTTTTTTATGCGTGTTTTCTTTATATCAAGTATTGTAATGTTTTTTTTTTATGTGTGCTTTTTTTTTAAATAAATTGTGTAATGTTTTTATTTTTAATGAAGTGTTTTTTATTTGTGTTAATGGAGTAAAATGTGTTTTATTTATATTATGGAGGGTTGAAATTGTAAAATTAGATAAAAGGGTAGAATTAAATAATTGGTGGGTCCAAGACTAGTCATTGAGGGATGAGTGTATTGAGTGTGTTTTTGGGGGATTAGTCCTTGGAGTGCTTTTTGCTGATGTGGCGTTGACAAGGACTAGTCCTTGAAGAATGAGTCCCTGACATTAGGTAGCCTCTTATCAGCTTTGAATTTTTTCATTTTTTCTCGATTCTCACCTGGACACGATCATAAACTCCTTGCGGGTCTCATTTTTTGTCGTCACAAAATCTTCCCAAAAAACACTAGGTGACCAAAGTTCAAAGTCGACATATGTCGTCGCAAATGTCGTCTCCAAATGTTTTTGGAGAGGACAAACGGAACATTTGAGAACGACATCCCTAATTTCTTGTAATGACATACATTCGGAACGGATATCTTAATAACCTGCAAATACTAATTTTAAGTCATAACAACCTTTTTATTACTTCACCATTTTTTCCCCACCAATTACATTCAAATTTTACTTTTATCTTTATTTAACTTTACACCTTTTAACACCACATTATACCTTAAAAGTTACAACATCAATAAAAAAAATTTGTTAAGGAAAGACATCAATATACCCTATTTGTTCCTTCACTTCAATTGGTGATGGCTACCGCTAATTCCTTCCAACATTTCGCAACCCTCCTTCCATTGCCCTTTATCAGGATGAATACCAATCCTCTGAAGATAGTTTTATTTTATTTAAATAAAACCATTTCTATTAATGCACTTCTATTAAGAAATAAATGCAATAAAAATCAAAATAAATAAATGAAAAGAACTTACCAATTCTAAAACATTAGTTGATCATGTATCATGATAGAAGTCTAACCAAAATATTATTCATTTGTAAACCCTCATGGGTCTTTATTTAAACTTCATAGTTCAAAACTTATATGATGCAAAAAACACCGCTTTAAAACTTGAAGGAAAAAAAACATATCCATGAAAACTGAAGAGTTTTGACACATTCTGCCTATGTCAAAAGTAATTTTATATGACTAGAAGAATCGAGTCCAAAAGTGAAGTCAATAATCAAACCATGGAAAGATGAGGCTTTATTCTTTGAAAACTTAAATACACTAGAAGTAGACGTGGGCATAGGAACCGAACCGGTTCCTCAGGAACCGGTTCTTGAGGAACCGGTTCTTGGTCAACGTTGACTGGAACCGGTTCTTCAGGAACCGGAACCGGTTCTTGGTCACCGGTTCTTGAGGAACCGGTTCTTGAGGAACCGGTTCTTGAGGAACCGGTTCTTGGGAACCGGTTCTTGAGGAACCGGTTCTGGGAACCGGTTCTTGGAACCGGTTCGGTTCGGAACCGGTTCCTCAGGAACCGTTTTTTTTTTTCCAGAACTTAACGGCCGTTAGAGGTATTTTTTTCATCGTAAATCGATTTTGGGGCACTTGATTGTTAATACACCGAGCCATAAGACCTTAAATACCTTCATAATGATAATATCTAGTGAATTAACACAAAAAACTCCAAGTTATTTCACAAAAAACACTTGAAAAAAATTAAAAACTCACTAATAATTCACTATAATTCATTTAACGGCCGTTAAGGCCACTTTTTTTCATCGTAAATCGATTTTGGGCCACTTGATTGTTAATACACCGAGCCATAAGACCTTAAATACCTTCATAATGATAATATCTAGTGAATTAACACAAAAAACTCCAAGTTATTTCACAAAAAACACTTGAAAAAAATTAAAAACTCACTAATAATTCACTATAATTCATTTAACGGCCGTTAAGGCCACTTTTTTTCATCGTAATTCGATTTTGGGGCACTTGATTGTTAATACACCGAGCCATAAGACCTTAAATACCTTCATAATGATAATATCTAGTGAATTAACACAAAAAACTCCAAGTTATTTCACAAAAAACACTTGAAAAAAATTAAAAACTCACTAATAATTCACTATAATTCATTTAACGGCCGTTAAGGCCACTTTTTTTCATCGTAAATCGATTTTGGGCCACTTGATTGTTAATACACCGAGCCATAAGACCTTAAATACCTTCATAATGATAATATCTAGTGAATTAACACAAAAAACTCCAAGTTATTTCACAAAAAAACACTTGAAAAAAATTAAAAACTCACTAATAATTCACTATAATTCATTTAACGGCCGTTAAGGCCACTTTTTTTCATCGTAAATCGATTTTGGGGCACTTGATTGTTAATACACCGAGCCATAAGACCTTAAATACCTTCATAATGATAATATCTAGTGAATTAACACAAAAAACTCCAAGTTATTTCACAAAAAACACTTGAAAAAAATTAAAAACTCACTAATAATTCACTATAATTCATTTAACGGCCGTTAGAGGTCTTTTTTTCATCGTAATTCGATTTTGGGGCACTTGATTGTTAATACACCGAGCCATAAGACCTTAAATACCTTCATAATGATAATATCTAGTGAATTAACACAAAAAACTCCAAGTTATTTCACAAAAAACACTTGAAAAAAATTAAAAACTCACTAATAATTCACTATAATTCATTCTTTTTTCGTCGAAAATGCATACTTTTATTATAGATCATCTTAATCTTCAACAAAGTTCAAAGTCTTCAATCAAATACAATGTCTTCAACCAAATACAATGTCTTCAACCAAATGACAATGTCTTAAACCAAATAACAAGTCTTCAAACAAATACAAATTCTTAAACAAATTAAAAACTCACTAATAATTCACTATAATTCATTTAACGGCCGTTAAGGCCACTTTTTTTCATCGTAATTCGATTTTGGGGCACTTGATTGTTAATACACCGAGCCATAAGACCTTAAATACCTTCATAATGATAATATCTAGTGAATTAACACAAAAAACTCCAAGTTATTTCACAAAAAACACTTGAAAAAAATTAAAAACTCACTAATAATTCACTATAATTCATTTAACGGCCGTTAAGGCCACTTTTTTTCATCGTAAATCGATTTTGGGCCACTTGATTGTTAATACACCGAGCCATAAGACCTTAAATACCTTCATAATGATAATATCTAGTGAATTAACACAAAAAACTCCAAGTTATTTCACAAAAAACACTTGAAAAAAATTAAAAACTCACTAATAATTCACTATAATTCATTTAACGGCCGTTAAGGCCACTTTTTTTCATCGTAAATCGATTTTGGGCCACTTGATTGTTAATACACCGAGCCATAAGACCTTAAATACCTTCATAATGATAATATCTAGTGAATTAACACAAAAAACTCCAAGTTATTTCACAAAAAACACTTGAAAAAAATTAAAAACTCACTAATAATTCACTATAATTCATTTAACGGCCGTTAAGGCCACTTTTTTTCATCGTAAATCGATTTTGGGGCACTTGATTGTTAATACACCGAGCCATAAGACCTTAAATACCTTCATAATGATAATATCTAGTGAATTAACACAAAAAACTCCAAGTTATTTCACAAAAAACACTTGAAAAAAATTAAAAACTCACTAATAATTCACTATAATTCATTTAACGGCCGTTAAGGCCACTTTTTTTCATCGTAATTCGATTTTGGGGCACTTGATTGTTAATACACCGAGCCATAAGACCTTAAATACCTTCATAATGATAATATCTAGTGAATTAACACAAAAAACTCCAAGTTATTTCACAAAAAACACTTGAAAAAAATTAAAAACTCACTAATAATTCACTATAATTCATTTAACGGCCGTTAAGGCCACTTTTTTTCATCGTAAATCGATTTTGGGCCACTTGATTGTTAATACACCGAGCCATAAGACCTTAAATACCTTCATAATGATAATATCTAGTGAATTAACACAAAAAACTCCAAGTTATTTCACAAAAAACACTTGAAAAAAATTAAAAACTCACTAATAATTCACTATAATTCATTTAACGGCCGTTAAGGCCACTTTTTTTCATCGTAATTCGATTTTGGGGCACTTGATTGTTAATACACCGAGCCATAAGACCTTAAATACCTTCATAATGATAATATCTAGTGAATTAACACAAAAAACTCCAAGTTATTTCACAAAAAACACTTGAAAAAAATTAAAAACTCACTAATAATTCACTATAATTCATTTAACGGCCGTTAAGGCCACTTTTTTTCATCGTAATTCGATTTTGGGGCACTTGATTGTTAATACATCGAGCCATAAGACCTATAATACCTTAAATCTCAACCACTCATTTTCCGCTCTCTCCTCAAATCTCACCAACTCATTTTTTCCCCTCTCCTCCATAAATCATTTTATTCCTCTAATTCATTCAAAATCTTTTATCTCAAAACCGTACATCGATAAATTATAAAAATTATATGGGTGTTCTTAAAATTCA
>CM067174.1:991236-1151157 GCA_034093135.1 Erigeron breviscapus
TTGAATTAATATGATTTTTCCCATGATAAAAGTTGCCTAAAAGGCCTGGGATTTTTAGCCAAAAAGTTGTGTGGTGATTTCTAAGAGTTTCTATTAATTATTAAATTTAAATGATAATTAAAAAGGTAAATAAATAAATAAATATATTATATAAATCATGAAATCGGTTAAATAATCACAACCAATGATGAAAGTGACTAAAACCTACTGGATTAAAATCATTTTAAGTCAAAGAACAAATGTCATATAATTTAGAAATAATTAAGTAAGTGAAAATCACTAATTAATAACTATTTTTAAATTAATAGAAAAATTACATAAATAAATATATATATCACAATATTCTAAGTTAAAAAGCATAATAATCAGAATATAACCCAAATATAATTAGCCACAAACTATAAAGGCAAGTGAGGTACTTAAAAGTATTTTTAAAGAATTATTTGGTTAATAAATCAAGAAAATGAATAAATACTAATATTATGAAGTTACTAATGTCAAATATTATAATTAAGCAAAACACACAATGGGAACCATGATAATCAAAGGCAAGTTACCGAAATTCTAACAACTTATAACTACATGTATAATGAAAGTGACCCTTTTACACCAACACTCTCTACAACCAAAAGATGCAAATATTAACAATATACTTGGATCCCAAAATTTATGACAACATAATGAAAGTGGCATTTCTTAGTGATGGCATAAGATAGGAACTTACGTATATTAGTCCTATCGTAGGGATAGTCTTGGCTTGAAACGTGATTGAGGAATATGACGGATATATGATCAAGGAAGCGATAGATGGGAAGTACCCATTTTGGATAAGTGAATATATTATGCGGCATGTCAAGGTGAGTCATAGCCCCCTTTCAAACTCTTTTATATGTTTTACTTGCGGGGTGAAAAGCGTGATTAATTAAAATGACTTTCTCTTATGAAATGATTCTTTGAAATAATGATAATGATATGGGAATTATATTGTATGTTCAAACGTGTTATATGTTATATGATGAGCTTGAGTACTGTCAAACGGTGGTCCCCTGTACATTACTATTAACTCATTTGAGGCCTGTAGTTAGATGGTTGCGCAACTAGGACTTGTCCCCTCATCCACTATTATAGGTAACGGTGGGATGTTTGGTCTGCCTTTGTGGCCACCTTCATCGCCAGTCTGGCCTTGCGGTGCTCTAACTACTATATATTTATGGGCGTTTCCATGGCACGACCCTTGGTTATCTTTATGCACGTGATTGACAGCATGTGCTTATAATTATCTTATCATTTGGGACAATATATCTGATTATTGGGACATAACCGGTCTTAGTAGTGGCTCAAGAGCAATCTCATCAAATTATGTCATGGTAGTCTTACCATTGACCAAGAGGTATTGATATTATTATGGATGGAAATTGTGGATTGAACATACGGTTTGGGTATTGGACCTTATATGGAGTCTTGAAAGTTGTTGAAATTGGCGATATCGAAACATTGATGACCGAATGGTTTTGGTATGATGAATGATCAATCGATTGATATATTTTTCTCTCACGATAAATGTGACAAATGAAAACTTTATAATTTACCATGGATTTTCTCAACTCTTTGAAATGGATATGTAACGATGGGTTACTTGCAAACCTATGCACTCACCAACTACGTTTTCGTAGTTGACACTTTTTCTTCATGCTTTTCAGGAATTAGCGTAAGCTTTGAGGAATTATATGCATCATGATTGTTTGCATTGCACTTTGGAGTCAAAGATCAAACCTTGTGACGGGCAATGGAATCCGCCCTGATCATTGTAGTATACCATCTCATGTATTTGTTATTTGTTTCGTGGACCCAATATCCAAGTATGGTAGACGTATTGTACTTGGGAATTGGTTCACATGCTTGTGCATTGTAAAATTATTTTTATTCAATAACGCTATGGTGAATGTTATCTGTTATCCTTTGTTTTGAATACTCGACTTTCTGTACATCTCAACGTTCCGCCTTAGTTGGGGTGTTACAAATCACGTTTAATTGTATTACTTTAGTGTACCATTTTATTTAAAACTCAACGTTATGCTATCACTCTAGGTAGTGGGGCTGATAGTGTTGTTTTATGTAGAATGATTGATAGACATTACGTATTCAAAAGACTTCAGGGACTGTGTGTAGGTCGGTAGAGGCCCGTCTTGCATAAAACGTAGCATTTCCAATTCAAAATGTGGTATAAATATGGTCTCATTGTAGTACTCTTTGACACCCCAAACCTCTCATTTTACTCATACGATTGTTTTTAAGGTCGTAAGTTGAAATGTGGTTTAAGGTTGATGTTCGCACAAGCATTTTAATATTTGAAGACCACCATATAATCAGGTAACGTGACTCAACATCATTTGTAAGCGGTAGTTGTCGCACAACAATGGGCGCCAATGAGTCAGCATGGCGCCACTTTTTGCAATCAAGTGCAGCCGATGCTACTCCATACAATTCCAATTTTAGCAACACCTTTTCTATTTATAATTTTTTCACTACGACAGCTGAAGATGGCGCTACTTTTGTGAAGTCAATGCCACTTTTTGTATTTATTTCTTCATATCCACTTGTACGGCCATACTTTCATGGAAAGGCACATCAACGTGCCATATCCACTTGTACGGCCTGGCAAGACTCCTTTTGGAGGTTGAAGGGAGGACCGGGACGCTATCCTTTAATTAATGAAATTTCTATTTGTTTAATTTTATTTACAATTATATTTTTGTACCAACTTTAGTTTCTGATTGTATTCATGTGTTACCTGAAACGGAGAGTGTTGCATGCATGGATTAGTGTGTGGGATAAGATCCGCAAGATTCTCATCACTTTTGTCTTTTATATACAACGTTTAAAGTAAAACGCAGCGTTTGGTGTCCTCCAAAGAATTGGTAGTAATAAATTATTGGATAGATTTTCTGTCAGATATTATCCACACATGTATTCTCCCTAGATTTGTCATTTACAAAACCACGTTTTACCGAAAACGTGACTTACGTGAGCCCTCCAACTGAAGTGGTCATGTGAGTGGACGTCGTCTCACAAGTTATTACGTTTTTTTTATAAAAAAAACAAAAAAAATAATTGGAAACAATACGAGTATTACCTGAAACGGAGAGTGTTGCATGCATGGATTTAGTGTGTGGGATAAGATCCGCAAGATTCTCAGAACTTTTGTCTTTTATATACAACGTTTAAAGTAAAACGCAGCGTTTGGTGTCCTCCAAAGAATTTGGTAAATAATTATTGGATAGATTTTCTGTCAGATATTATCCACACATGTATTCTCCCTAGATTTGTCGTTTACAAATCCACGTTTTACCAAAAACGTGACTTACGTGAGCCCTCCAACTGAAGTGGTCATGTTAGTGGACGTCCTCCCACAAGTTATTACAATTTTTTTAAATTAAAAACAAAAAAAATAATTGGAAACAATACAAGTATTACCTGAAACGGAGAGTGTTAAAGTCACATGTTAGTGGGTGACAGTCTGACGCCCACACAGTTGCATGCATGGATTTAGTGTGTTGGATAAGATCTGCAAGATTCTCATCATTTTTGTCTTTTACATAACACGTTTAAACCAAAACGCCGAGTTTGGTGTCTTCCAAGGAGTTAGGTGAAACATTTATTGGATAGATTTTCTGACTCCCTAGATTTGTCGTATACAAAACCACGTTTGACCGAAAACGTTACTTATGTTAGTCCTCCATCTGAAGTGGCCATGTTAGTGGATGTCCTCCCACAACTTTGTACAAAATTTTTTAAATTAAACACAAATTTTTTTTATTAAAGTTTAGCGTATCACCTAAAACGGGAGCGTATCATGGACACAAGTGAGTGAGTGGGTGAAACAATACGAGTATTACCTGAAAATGGAGAACCTTACCGTTTTATTTAAAACGGATGATTAACAGCACATTCACCTAGACAAAGTGTCTATAAGTAGATGATGCTTTTTTGTAAACTTAACCATGCAAAAAACTTCTACACTTAAAATTAAGCAGAATTTCACTAAATACATGCATCACGCGATAGTTATTCTTCTACACTCGAATGTGGGTAGAATTATCAAAAAATCGGATAGGGTGACTCAACATCAAGACAAGATTACAAAAGTGGAAAAAGAAAGACCAAGTTGTGGATTTCTATTTCCTATACACTACTAGAAAAACAGCTATTTATGACCCGCAATGCGCGTCATAAATGGCTCAGATGACGCGCAAATGCGCGTCAAGGAAGGACGAGGTCATAAATTTTCATGACCCGCATTTGGGCGTCATCCGTCTATGACGCGCACTTATGACGCGCACTTATGACACGCATTTATGACCCTTTTTTATGACGTGCGTTTTTGCGTGTCATAACCTATTTTTTTTTTAAAAAAAATAATTTTTTTCAGTTCCTAATTTTCTATTAAATGAGAATTAAAAACCTGATAATACAAAATTAAAAACACAAATATCAAAATAACGCATTTCATATATATATATATATATATCAAAATATTATATAAACATTATATATATATATATATATATGATTACAACTACTATTTTATTTAACTCATGATCATAGTCAATCAAGAAGTACAAAAACATACACACAATCACACATACATATATATGCATATATATAAGTGAACTTTGAACAAACTAAACTGACCAAAAAAGTCAAAACATTAAACACACAAAGCGAAAATTGCACCAAAACAGAAACAGGCAATGATCATATCTGAGTACATCATGGTTGGGCTAGGTGAGATCATATCTGTTCACTTTCACATACTTTGGATCTTTCTTTTCCTGTGACACCCCAAAAACATCATGACAAAGGTCTTTCATGGAGGTAGCTACCTGCAATGATTCACCAATGTAAGATTGTATACAATTATCTATGTATATCTTAACTAGAATTAAATGAGTAACTACAGTTGAAAATAAGTATCATACCCACAGATCGGCAAGGTACATTGGAGTATCTCAGTAGCCAACAATAACACGTGCATACATAAAATCACAACTTAATTGCAAACTTAGTAACAAGTATATATTGATCCACCATAAATGCAAACTTAAGAATTGCACAATGAGAAACCACACTTTAGAACCTCATAAACAAATGAAACTAGTACAGAGATCGACGACATTGCAACATGACTTCCAAAGACCACTTTGTAACAAGTATATATTGATCCATAGAGGAGCAGGAAAGTTATCTTAATTACTTGACTAAAGAAAAATTAAATTTAAACAATATACAATCCCGTAAGCAAGAAAATCTTATCAGATTTCATTAACTAAGAATCTCACGAATTACATAAAAGAGCAGGTAGCAGACAGACATAAGTCAAAATTGCATAAAGAACACCAATTACACCAACAAGCCTAAATAAAGAAGCATTTCAAAAGTTGCAGTAACTAATGCATTTACTAACTACAAATGAGGATTCTTACCTGTCGCAGGGGACTATCTTGGGGAAGATAGCTGCCAATAGTTTTTCCATATACTTCGCAAGTAGAGAAGTGAATGAGACGCTTGTTATTCTCTGAACAGTACTTAACCTGATAAGTTAAGATCACAGTAGCGATCAAATTTCCGTAAAACTTGGAATAATCAAACATCAAAAGCAGCCAAATAGTTCTAAACTTCGAATATACACAAAAACATCAAACAAACGCTATAAAAACATAAGCCATACCACAGGGAGCGCATCGATGAAATTGCTGTAAATTGTGTCAAGAGGACGCGTATTGTAATCCGCAGGTATACATAAAGTCTAACCGGTTTCAGAATGAACGAGTGTTCTTCCCCTCTTCTGTCAAAGGATGTCAAAACAATGATTTAAACAAAGCAATAGTGGAAGATCTAGTCTACTATTTACCAGTATTCACAAACACCATGTACCACCTACTCCTTTACGGAATCAAATAAAGAGTTACAAAATGATAATTTCCTGATCCTCAAATCAAAACAAATATTCAACAATAACAATATCCAATAGATATAATTATAGATATAGATATAGATATAGATATATAAATCCTTTGATAACAAAAACTAAAAAAAACCTAATTTAATTAATAAAGAAAAAAATCACACATTATACATCAAAACAAAGTGGATTAAAAGAAGAAAAAAAACATATGATCCACATATGTCACGAGAGAGATAAGAGTAACAAAGAGAAGGGTAATGGCTAATGGGGTAAGCAACCGACACATTCATTGCTGCTTCATTTTTTCTTTTCTTGTTGTCTTACTTTTTCTTTTTTCTACTAATGTTTTTTTGTTTTTGAGGTTTATGGGCTAATGGGGTAAGCAACCGACACATTCATTGCTGCTTCATTTTTTCTTTTCTTGTTGTCTTACTTTTTCTTTTTTCTACTAATGTTTTTTTGTTTTTGAGGTTTATGGGCTAATGGGGTAAGCAACCGACACATTCATTGCTGCTTCATTTTTTCTTTTCTTGTTGTCTTACTTTTTCTTTTTTCTACTAATGTTTTTTTGTTTTTGAGGTTTATGGGCTAATGGGGTAAGCAACCGACACATTCATTGCTGCTTCATTTTTTCTTTTCTTGTTGTCTTACTTTTTCTTTTTTCTACTAATGTTTTTTTGTTTTTGAGGTTTATGGGCTAATGGGGTAAGCAACCGACACATTCATTGCTGCTTCATTTTTTCTTTTCTTGTTGTCTTACTTTTTCTTTTTTCTACTAATGTTTTTTTGTTTTTGAGGTTTATGGGCTAATGGGGTAAGCAACCGACACATTCATTGCTGCTTCATTTTTTCTTTTCTTGTTGTCTTACTTTTTCTTTTTTCTACTAATGTTTTTTTGTTTTTGAGGTTTATGGGCTAATGGGGTAAGCAACCGACACATTCATTGCTGCTTCATTTTTTCTTTTCTTGTTGTCTTACTTTTTCTTTTTTCTACTAATGTTTTTTTGTTTTTGAGGTTTATGGGCTAATGGGGTAAGCAACCGACACATTCATTGCTGCTTCATTTTTTCTTTTCTTGTTGTCTTACTTTTTCTTTTTTCTACTAATGTTTTTTTGTTTTTGAGGTTTATGGGCTAATGGGGTAAGCAACCGACACATTCATTGCTGCTTCATTTTTTCTTTTCTTGTTGTCTTACTTTTTCTTTTTTCTACTAATGTTTTTTTGTTTTTGAGGTTTATGGGCTAATGGGGTAAGCAACCCACACATTCATTGCTGCTTCATTTTTTCTTTTGTTGTTGTTTTACTTTTTCCATTGGTTGATCAGTCAAGAATTGATTTGTATTGTATTCGTGATGTTTGGTTATAATAATACAATGAAATATGATATTTGTTCTTCAACAATCACGTTTAAGTTTGTTACTTTTTTGTAATCTATATTATTTGTAGTTTTGTACCAGCAATTGGGGGGGGGGGGGGGGGGGGGGGGGGGGGGGGGGGGGGGGGGGGGGGGGGGGGGGGGGGGGGGGGGGGGGGGGGGGGGGGGGGGGGGGGGGGGGGGGGGGGGGGGGGGGGGGGGGGGGGGGGGGGGGGGGGGGGGGGGGGGGGGGGGGGGGGGGGGGGGGGGGGGGGGGGGGGGGGGGGGGGGGGGGGGGGGGGGGGGGGGGGGGGGGGGGGGGGGGGGGGGGGGGGGGGGGGGGGGGGGGGGGGGGGGGGGGGGGGGGGGGGGGGGGGGGGGGGGGGGGGGGGGGGGGGGGGGGGGGGGGGGGGGGGGGGGGGGGGGGGGGGGGGGGGGGGGGGGGGGGGGGGGGGGGGGGGGGGGGGGGGGGGGGGGGGGGGGGGGGGGGGGGGGGGGGGGGGGGGGGGGGGGGGGGGGGGGGGGGGGGGGGGGGGGGGGGGGGGGGGGGGGGGGGGGGGGGGGGGGGGGGGGGGGGGGGGGGGGGGGGGGGGGGGGGGGGGGGGGGGGGGGGGGGGGGGGGGGGGGGGGGGGGGGGGGGGGGGGGGGGGGGGGGGGGGGGGGGGGGGGGGGGGGGGGGGGGGGGGGGGGGGGGGGGGGGGGGGGGGGGGGGGGGGGGGGGGGGGGGGGGGGGGGGGGGGGGGGGGGGGGGGGGGGGGGGGGGGGGGGGGGGGGGGGGGGGGGGGGGGGGGGGGGGGGGGGGGGGGGGGGGGGGGGGGGGGGGGGGGGGGGGGGGGGGGGGGGGGGGGGGGGGGGGGGGGGGGGGGGGGGGGGGGGGGGGGGGGGGGGGGGGGGGGGGGGGGGGGGGGGGGGGGGGGGGGGGGGGGGGGGGGGGGGGGGGGGGGGGGGGGGGGGGGGGGGGGGGGGGGGGGGGGGGGGGGGGGGGGGGGGGGGGGGGGGGGGGGGGGGGGGGGGGGGGGGGGGGGGGGGGGGGGGGGGGGGGGGGGGGGGGGGGGGGGGGGGGGGGGGGGGGGGGGGGGGGGGGGGGGGGGGGGGGGGGGGGGGGGGGGTACCAGCAATTGAATTTATTTGTATATCTACTACTGCGTTTTGAATACGGATTCAAAACTTACCGTCTTATATAAAACGTTGTGGGTTGTTTTGTAATAATCTGAGGGGGTGCCTGGTAGAGGGTATTTGGGGGTGGGGAATGGGTTTAATAATAAAAAACAATGCTTGGTTAAAAATAAAGTAGGTAATCAATACCAAAAATAAGTAATGGGTCATTATTGACTAATTTGAGGGGAATGGTAATCAATACCCCACTAACTTTCCCCACAGTAATCGTTCCCACATTATAATATCCATCTTTATTTCCTCCCTGTCTTTTATTTTATCTCTGTCAATCTACTCTTCATCAAAGAAAAAAATCACACATTATACATCAAAACAAAGTAGATTAAAAGAAGAAAAAAAACATATGATCCACATATGTCACGAGAGAGATAAGAGTAACAAAGAGAAGGGTAATGGCTAATGGGGTAAGCAACCGACACATTCATTGCTGCTTCATTTTTTCTTTTCTTGTTGTCTTACTTTTTCTTTTTTCTACTAATGTTTTTTTGTTTTTGAGGTTTATGGGCTAATGGGGTAAGCAACCCTTGTTGTCTGCGTAAGAGAGATCTCGAGGAGATGCATTTGCATCTTTGTTATTACAGTATAGTATATTTATAATAACCAAGCAATATCAATGGCAATGGTAATCATTCCCTTCTATAAACCAAGCAACATTAATGGAATGATAATATTCCTTGGTATTTAATTGCATTCCCTTTCCCTTTCCCATTCCCCCGTTTGAACCAGGCGCACCCTGAAAGTGGCCGACAAGATGCAGTTGTTGAGAGAGCACCACGACAGTATAACTATGTAAATTTTTGAAAAACATGTTCTCCGTTTTACATAAAACGGATAAATGCATTGTCCCTATAAATAAACAGCTTATCTACTTGACGACCATTCACACAAATGTACCTTACCACACCCAATGTCTAAGAAGGTGGTTGTATTCTCACAAGTGTTTTTTTTCCCCATTATATCTCAGAAAGTCTGTCTTCGGATAGCGTGACTCAACATCATTCTCATTAAAAGTGCATTTGCCAGCCGGATGCATACATCTGGTGGAGGCAGAAGTAGATGCAGAGGTGGCTAAAAGCATGCAACTTCAACCTTTTAAAGAGAGTACCCGACCATACTTTCATGTTCCGTTACATCCACTTGTACGCCTGGCAAGAATCTGTTAGGAGGTTGAAGGGAGGACCGGGAGGCTATCCTTTAATTAATTAAATTTCTATTTGTTAAATTTTATTTACAATTCTGTTTTTGTACCAACTTTAGTTTCTGATTGTATTCATGTGTTTTTTCAATATAGTATTCACCTTGATACGTTTTATACAAAACGTTATCACTCATAACCACTGAACGGGACGTTCAGATAGTTTATTGGATACAATTTGTTAGTTAAAGGTTGATGATATCTGAAAACTTGTCGTATAGGTGAAACTCACGGGCCAAAGTAGAGGTGACTTGCGTCCTATAAAGTCAGAATATACATCAAATAATTGTTGCCATTTCATTATGACACAAAACGGTAGTAATAAAAGAACTACATTCACACAAAACGGATTATGCATTTCCCTATAAGTAGGTTTTTTAGTCCGTAGTTGAACATTCACACAAACTCACAAACTTACATTACAACACATTTCCGTCTATGAAAGAGGTTGTATCCCCACAAAGAGAAACTTTTTCATTGTATTTCACAAAATCATGTTGCCGTTTTTAAGGTATAAATGGTAGTAATAAAAGAACTACATTCCAAAACAAATGCAGACAGCATGACTCAACATGAAGAGGAGATTACAATTTGAGAAACACGAACACCAAATTGCAGCATGAGTGATTTTTACTCTAAAAGTCTTCTCCTGAAAAGAGTGTCTTGACCTTTTACCAGATTCACTAAGAATCTCATCTTGAGCAGGGCTTCTCCTAAAAAGAAAATAACTTTTCTGATATCTGAAAACTTGTCGTATATGTTCAGTGTTTTACATAAAACGTAGCATGCGTCGTATATGTTCCGTTTTACATAAAACGGGTTTGTGCATTATCCCTATAAATAGATAGTATTATCTTGTTATTGACCAATTACACAAATGTACCTTACCACACCGCCTTTCTAAGAAGGTGTTTGTATACTCACAAATGTTTTTTTCCCGTTGTATCTCACAAAGTCGTGCTGCCATTTTGGTGTTATAGATGGTACTAATAAAAGAACTTCTATAATACATTCAGACAGCGTGACTCAACATCATTCTCATTAAAAGTGCATTTGCCAGCCGGATGCATACATCTGGTGGAGGCAGAAGTAGATGCAGAGGTGGCTAAAAGCATGCAACTTCAACCTTTTAAAGAGAGTACCCGACCATACTTTCATGTTCCGTTACATCCACTTGTACGCCTGGCAAGAATCTGTTAGGAGGTTGAAGGGAGGACCGGGAGGCTATCCTTTAATTAATGAAAATTTTATTTGTGTAATCCTTTTTGTACCAACTTTACTTTAAAATTGTATTCATGTGTTGATTTAATATAGTATTAAAGTTTACGCGTTTTATACAAAACAGGACGTTCAAATAGTTTATTGATAAACACTGTCGGTTTAAATCTTGATTATATTTGAAGTTTTGTGGTATATGTTCAACGTTTTACCTAAAACGTGCTATGTTTGGTGGTCAAATAAAACTGTCCAAAAAGTCAGAGTGTACTGGGTGCTGTTATGTAGGTGGTGCAGAGAATCTTGTGACTTTTAGTTGAACAATGAAAGCTAAGTATTGTATAAAACGCAAAGTATATGTGACGAAGAAGTTGAAAGTGGCCCACAAACGACAATACGTATGTAAATTATTGGAACCAACTTATATAATTGACAACAAAACTCAAAGTATTACATAAAACGGGTTATGCATTCTTCCAATAAGTAGATTTGTTATTCTTTACTCCAACATTCACACGAAGTCACAACCTTCCTTACATTACCACACACACTGCCTACGAAAGAGGTTGTATCCCCCTTTGTGAAAATTTTCTATTCTATTTCACAAATCGTGTTACCATTTATAAGGTATGGATGGTAGTAATAAAAGAACTTAAACAACACATTCAGATAGCGTGACACAACATCATTCCCATTTAATCACGTGGGTACTGAACCTCGTGTGTCTCACCAAAAAGACGGTTCGAAATGCGCAATATTTGGTTTAAATTGAAACACCGTATTGATCATTCACAAATATTTTACTAAACCTTTTATGTTTGACGGATATATTGCGGTTCCAAATGCGCAAGTACAACCTTATAGCTATGTGTCACGAACTTTAGTTTGTAATTGTATTCATTTGTTTATTAAGATTTAGTACTTAATGCTACTCGTTTGACACAAGCGGAACCTTTGATAAGCGCAAAGTAGAGCGTTTACAATTTATTATTGCCATTTTGTCCAAGTCTTAGATGAAACGGTAATTGGTTTATTCCATATTGTTTAAAAATAAAAGTATTTGAATGTACAAAAGTATTCAAGGATTAGGCCATCTTTAACAAAATGCTTCTACAGTATTCAACGTTATTCGAAAACTTCCCATTTAATCACGTGGGTACTGAACCTCGTGTGTCTCACCAAAAAGACGGTTCGAAATGCGCAATATTTGGTTTAAATTGAAACACCGTATTGATCATTCACAAATATTTTACTAAACCTTTTATGTTTGACGGATATATTGCGGTTCCAAATGCGCAAGTACAACCTTATAGCTATGTGTCACGAACTTTAGTTTGTAATTGTATTCATTTGTTTATTAAGATTTAGTACTTAATGCTACTCGTTTGACACAAGCGGAACCTTTGATAAGCGCAAAGTAGAGCGTTTACAATTTATTATTGCCATTTTGTCCAAGTCTTAGATGAAACGGTAATTGGTTTATTCCATATTGTTTAAAAATAAAAGTATTTGAATGTACAAAAGTATTCAAGGATTAGGCCATCTTTAACAAAATGCTTCTACAGTATTCAACGTTATTCGAAAACGTCCCATTTTATATCATACGGAGCATGTGCAAATAATAAATAATATTATACCAATGTCTAGTTGGGTGCACAGCGCACTTATCTAGATGGTGTAGAGAATCTTTTAAGATTACTGACACTAAAACTCTATGTCTTATATAAAACGCCAAGTATATGTGACGGAAAAGTTGAAAGTGGCCGACAACATACAGCTTTTCAGATAGCATCACGACCATACCTATGTAAATTAATTTCAACGAAACAGGACGTTTGACATAAAACGGGCGCATGCATTCTCCCTATAAATAGATTGTTTATGTTGATGTCCAACTATCACAAAATGCACATTAACACACTCACAAACTATGAAGGTAGTGTCATTTTGAAGTTAACGATGGTCGTAATAAAAGAACTTAAAACACATTCAGACAGCGTGACTCAACATCATTCCCGTCTATAAAATTGCCATGTCAGCTGTGTTCCGATAAAATTGTGGTTCGAACTACAAAAAGTTGTCTCCTAACGGGAACCAAGGAGGATTCCCAGAAAGCTGGTTTTAGTACGTGCATAAGCAACGGTGGTCTTATGAGGTGGCTTTGATTTGTGTAATATAATCATAAACAACTGTATTTTGTATCAAATGTAATTTGTAATTGTATTCATTTGTTTATTAAGATTTAGTACTTAATGCTACTCGTTTGACACAAGCGGAACCTTTGATAAGCGCAAAGTAGAGCGTTTACAATTTATTATTGCCATTTTGTCCAAGTCTTAGATGAAACGGTAATTGGTTTATTCCATATTGTTTAAAAATAAAAGTATTTGAATGTACAAAAGTATTCAAGGATTAGGCCATCTTTAACAAAATGCTTCTACAGTATTCAACGTTATTCGAAAACGTCCCATTTTATATCATACGGAGCATGTGCAAATAATAAATAATATTATACCAATGTCTAGTTGGGTGCACAGCGCACTTATCTAGATGGTGCAGAGAATCTTTTAAGATTACTGACACTAAAACTCTATGTCTTATATAAAACGCCAAGTATATGTGACGGAAAAGTTGAAAGTGGCCGACAACATACAGCTTTTCAGATAGCATCACGACCATACCTATGTAAATTAATTTCAACGAAACAGGACGTTTGACATAAAACGGGCGCATGCATTCTCCCTATAAATAGATTGTTTATGTTGATGTCCAACTATCACAAAATGCACATTAACACACTCACAAACTATGAAGGTAGTGTCATTTTGAAGTTAACGATGGTCGTAATAAAAGAACTTAAAACACATTCAGACAGCGTGACTCAACATCATTCTTATTTTCAACAGCACCATGTCGGCCTTTTGTGTTTGGAGGATTTCCTTGTTCGTACTACAAAAAGTTGTCGTCCAATAAGACACAAAGGAGGATTCCCAGACAGCTGATTTTGTTGGGCTCTCTGAGAGTTACCTTTCTAGTAGTACATAAACAACGGTGGTCTTATGAGGTGGCTTTGATTTGTGTAATATAATCATAAACAACTGTATTTTGTATCAAATGTAATTTGTAATTGTATTCACGTGTTTATTACTAATATAGTACTGATATGTGCCCGTCTTATACAAAACGGAACCATTTGTACTAGGATTTTACACTTAAACGTCCAATTTTATTTCATACGCGGAATAAACTTTAAATAACTCTACTGCCTAGAACACTCTAGTGGGTGCTCTTATCTAGATGGTGCAGAGAATCTTTTAAGATTACTGACACTAAAACTCTATGTCTTATATAAAACGCCAAGTATATGTGACGGAAAAGTTGAAAGTGGCCGACAACATACAGCTTTTCAGATAGCATCACGACCATACCTATGTAAATTAATTTCAACGAAACAGGACGTTTGACATAAAACGGGCGCATGCATTCTCCCTATAAAAATCACAAAAATGCACATTAACACACATGCAATCAATGAAGGTGGTGTCATTTTTGTAGGTAAGGATGGTGGTAAATTCCTACTACCAAAACACATCCAGGCAGCGTGACTCAACATCATTCCCGTCTATAAAATTGCCATGTCAGCTGTGTTCCGATAAAATTGTGGTTCGAACTACAAAAAGTTGTCTCCTAACGGGAACCAAGGAGGATTCCCAGAAAGCTGGTTTTAGTACGTGCATAAGCAACGGTGGTCTTATGAGGTGGCTTTGATATGTAGTTTCTAATTGTATTCACGTGTTTATTAATAATTTTGTACTCCATTCTGGCCGTCTTATGCAAAACGGAACCTTTTGTATTAGGAAATTCGACGTAAACGTTCAATTTTACTTAATACGGAGAGTGTATTGGATAGATTTGTCAGATAGTATATATTAAACATTTGCTCACATAGAACGTTTTGTATAATATGGTCCGTTTTTAATCCCAAAAGTGACTTTATAATTGGGTTATAAATTGTTACCTTACACTTGCATAATGTGATACCCCAAAAATGGAAAAATATGTATATCCCTCCTGTCACACAATTCTAACACCAACAAATTAAATTTTCCTCGGATGGCGTGACTCAACATCATTGGCAAATGCCTCATTTTGGCTCGTGGTCTCCTACGAATGAGCGGGAAGTTCCAGAGATAATGTAACATCCCAAACTTTTCAAGTTTGACTTTTGACGTTGACCGTCAACTTGTCGTTAGTGACCGTTAGTAACTATGTGTTGTATATGTGCTTATGTGAATTAAACGAATTACGTGAGTTATGTGTTAAAATGATTTAAAATAATGAAATTAAAGTAGATAATGATAAATGAAGTCATTTAATGTTCCCGATAAGATTTAAGGTCGATAAGTGTTTCTGTGGGCGTTAAACGAGCCGTTAAGTGACGAAATGAGTTGTAACGAAGTGCGAGGGCCTAGATGTAAAGTTTTGAAAGTTGTTCCACTATATATAGGACCTTATGCACGACCTAAAGGCTGGGAAATCAGATCTAAACCCTAGAATATTCTCACACACAAAACCCTAGGTCAATTCCTCAATTCTAGTCGAATTCGGGGGATTTCGAAGGGTTTTTGCTTGGTTTTCGATCCGTTGATCAACCCTATAGGTATTATATCATCAATTGATTGTTGATTAAGTTTTAAAGTAGGTTTTATCCCTGTAGATTCGACCATGAGGGCTGGGGTTGTTGGAAGTTGATGTTTTCGGTTAAAAACGATGTTTTCGTGAGTAAAATCATTAATAGAGTTGATTAACTATGTCAAGATGCAAACTTTAATGTTGAATAATGTTGTTTATATGTAAATAAGTGAATCCCGGGTGTTTAATTAGATCCATGTGTGTTCAATTGTGTTTTTGTAACCAAACGTTGCGGTTTCGAGTCGTTTTGATGATAAAAAAGAGGGATTCATTTATGCAATTGATTCAAGGATTAATTGATGTTTTCAAATGCTTAATTGTGACCTATTTGATGTCAATTTAATGGGTGTAAGTCGCGGTGGAGGTTTGGGATCCGTTCGGAAGGTGAATAAAGAGAAACGAAGTTGGTTTTGCTGGTCGACACCCGAGGTGCGGCGCACCTGGGCCTTGATGCGGCGCACCTGGTGCTGGGCTGAAGTCCCTGGTTGTTTGGTGCGACGCACAGATGGGGGGTGCGGCGCACTTGGAGGTCTGGTGGTCGTTTAGGCTTGTTTTAGTGCTCATTTGACCCATAGACCTTAGGTATAAGTTATGTTGATGTTTAGGGAACTTAGAGATGTTCTTTAAGATCCCGTTTATGTTACATGTTGATTATATGTGTGTGATAGGTAGTTGGGAACTCAAGAAAGATACGTTAAAGTTGCTTGTTGATCGTTGTGCTCTTCGTCAGGTAAGATACATGTCTTTTATCACGCTGGAGGCACAACAAAATGTGGTTTCTATAATTAACCTCTTAATCGGATTATCTTATGTGTGTTGGGTTTTCCGGGTTATGCGGGAGGTTATATGGGAATGTATGTATGCTGAAATGACCTATGTTGTTATGTTGACGTTTAAAGTAAAAGTAGTTGTGTGCATAAGTAGTGTGATGACTTTAATGATGTTGCTATGAACTGATTATGATATATATTGTTGATAATGTTGTTGATATGTCTTGATGTTGATGTGTGATGGCTTATATGTGAGAATTAAGTATGAAATGTCTAGTTCACTAGATACACATAAGAAATGTTATGAGTTGTGCACGTTAGTGGGATTAAACGTTAAAGTAGATGTGGGACTAGTTAGGTAATGTATATACCTAATGTTAAAGTAAAATGTGAGATGTGGGAAACCGTTCTAGCCTTAGTGTTAGTGCGTAAAAGTAAGAAAGATATAAATACGTGGGAAATGCTATAGCTAAATACGTGAGATTGATGTGGGAAGTGTTAAGCTTAACCCGTGCTAGTTTATGCCAAACTAGTGCGTACGTGGTCGCTTGAGTGGCTCCTTGCGGCATAGTTACGTGGGACTAGTATTTCCGGGTGGAGTGACTAACCACCAATGTTAAAAGCATGACGGGATACTATGGAAATGGCTTTGCCTTTCCTAAAAGTTAAGACGTGGGAAATCGTGCTAGTTGTAAAGCTAGTGCGTAATATGTAAATTGATTAAAGATGTAAGATGTGGGAATAAGTTGATTAAGATAATTATAAGAATACGTGAGAAAGATGTACATGTAATTTAAGACGTGGGATTTAATAAGATGTGTTGAGACGTGTGATAAGAACGATGCATAGGCACAATTAGGAGTATATATCCTACATGTGCTATACATATATGTGTGATATGTTTATGTGTGATATGTAAGACGTGAGATGAATTTGATTAAGCTGATTAAGTTGATAATAAGATATGTGTGAAAGAAGTATATGTGCTTTACGTTGTGAGATCACAATGTGACGTGAGAATATGTACTAATATGAATACGTGTGACAAGTTTATGTGTGATATGCCAAGATATGATATGAAGTTACGTTTAGTGGTAAGTCTATGTTGATATGATATAAGATATTGATTAAGATGTTGGTATATGATGATAAGATGTATATGTTGATATGAAATGAAATGTGATGCAATGTGGGAAAAGGGGAGTATGAGTTGATCTATGATTGTTGTGGATGATATGTAATGTGGTTACGTTTTGATAAGTAAAATATGACGAAGTTTTATGAAAGTAAAATAAAGAACGTTTTATCAAAATGTGTGTATCTTACTTAGCTAATTTTATTAGCTAACACTTGCTTTTATAAAAATGTTGTGTCCTTCAGGATAAGCAGGTATAAGCTAGTGAAGTGCGTGGATCGTGAGATGGGTAGAAGAATAAAGGAAGATTAGCATTAGTCTCCCTATGATTAGACTTTACCCATAGCCATATGTTCGGCTACTTTATTTATGATTTATGTCTCTTGTAGTGTTGATGGCAATTATGTTAGTGCCATAACTTGGATTTTACTTTGACTATTACGATGATGCTATTAGTAACACCAAACTTTAATGAAAGGTACCATCCGTTACAGATGGGGCAGTTTTTAAGTGATCCTTTTCCGCTATGTTTTAAACGCCGTTTGGCAAAAGTTTTTGAAATTCAGGTTTTTAAAATGACGGGTGTTACATATAACTTCTAGAGGATGCAAAAATATTGGATACGCAGTTTATTGGCCAAATATACATTTCCAAATCCGTGTAATCATCCAGAGTGTTACAGGGGTATAACAATGGTTTGATTATAGATATTGGAAAATATCAAAAACAAAGTGCGACGGATGTTTGTCACATTGCTTTAACATGCGTGGTCCTCACCGTTTTATATAATACTCACCGTTTTGTTTAAGTTACGATTGTTATTTACATTTTTCATTTATCTCTGTATCCGAAACATTAAATTAATGAAAAAGCAAAAAAAAATAGTTCATCTTATATATATATAAGAAGGGCACATACAACCAAAATTTTAATTGTTTAAACATCGTTAATAACAAATATAAAACTCCTGGTAGATCTATTTTCACCGTTTTTGCATCAAATGCACACAGAAGTTAAAGATGTAAAAATCAAGCAGGGTCTACAACAACGTCGGCTTTCATATACGAGGCGTGGTGTTCACTCGGTAGAAATTACACCATGCTGATGAAATATCGACCGTTGGTGGCGACAATGCTGCGTCTATAACTGATGTTGAGTCACGTTATCTGATTATATGATGGTTTTCATCTCTTGTCACGCGGGTGCAATAACTTCCGCTTGGTATCATGTTACAAAGGGAAAACAACTGTGGTACCCTAAATAATGTGTATGAGTTATCCGTAAAAGAAAAATGAGAAACGATCTTTATATATACAAAATTGTTCAGTTCCACGTTTTACATAAAACGGTGGTAATTCGGATGGCCACTTGCCGTGTTACAGCTTTTAGTAATGTCATAGGGGCAGACCTGACCAGTACTGTCCAAAATATAGACTGTTTTGACCCAGTGACCAAGGTACATAAAACGTAGCGTTTTATGTAAAAGGGTTCTTAAACCGTAGCGTTTTAAGTAAAAAGGAAGATAAAACTGTAACTCAATAACGGATAATAGGAGGAATATATTATATAACACTGGATTAAATATAGTAATCAGCGTTCATAACAAATATGAACCGTTACAAGGCATAATCAATATAAGAAAAATAAAAAGTCACATCGTCACGAAATCAGAGTAAACGATGCACACCAAAATTCCTATACACAAGACTTGATGCGACCAACATAAACGAAAACACGACTTCCCTGGTGCTACAAATGCATCGGCAAACATGAGGTCTTCGTTCTGGGGTGGCTGAAATGAAAAGCATCGCTTACAAATGATGTTGAGTCACGTTATCTGATTCATGTATTGCAATGAATGATAGGACAATGGGCTGCCTTGGTGTCATGTTAGAAATGGCCAGGCTAACTAAGGTTACACCCACTATATAGTGATGTTATCACCGTTTTATATAAAACACAACCTACGATACAAAACCCTGCGTTTTATACAAAACGTTGCGTCATTAGTCTCTTTTTTGTGTTGGACTTTTACAAAAACCCAACAGTTGTAAAAATTTAGGTCAATAGTTGTCGGTAAGATTAAAAAAAACAAAGAAAAAAACAAAACAAAAAGTAAAACACAACTTTTTTATTGAAGATCTTGAAAATGGAGTTTGGATCTTCAAGTTCATCAAAGATTTTTGAATTATTGAGCCCACCCGGCAAGACGAAATCGAAAAAAGAAAAGGATCCTATATATGACAATCTGTGTTCCAATACAGAGCAGATTAACAAATTAAAAATGAAAATAAGTGAAACTACAGATCAAATGGATGCATGTCAGCTGAAAATTGAAGAATTCAAGAAACAACGTGAAGAATATGAGACATCATTGTAAGTATTTTTATACTGTTTTATTTAATGTTAATTAACAATTAAAGTTAATTTATATGTTTTCTAGATCGAGTGCAGAACAACAAAGATTTAAAGACGTAAACACTACTGGATAACAAATAACTTGTTTACTATTAAAAGGCTATCAAATGAGATTGAAGAAACTGCAGAAGAAATTCTTCAAAGAAGAGAAACACATCGAGAAAGAAATGAAGCAGTTTCAGGATCTTTGTTGTCAGTTGTGTATGAAATAATGTTGTCACTTTCAGGATCTTTATCACCGTTTTATATAAAACGCAACCTACGATACAAAACGACGCGTTTTATACAAAACGTTACGCTATTTGTCTCCATTTAATAAAGTTCATACCTTCTTTTCATAAATTTTTTACCAATACAAGAAGAAATGTAATATCATATATGTTAACAACATGAAATTAAATATTTCAAATAATGTTTATAACAAAGATGAATCGTTACAAGGCATAATCCATATAAAAAAAAATACGTCACATCGTCACGTAACCAATGAAACCGATGAACACCAGAATCCCTACAAACAAAAGGAAACTACAAGCAAAACGGCTACTTGATGCCACCAACAAAAAGGAAAACCCAACTTGCCAGGTGGTACAAATGCACCGACAAACAGCAGGTCTTCGGTCAGGGGGCTAAATCTCCAAAAGCACCGTTTTTTTCTAAGTAGTGGCGCCACGTAGATTCAAGATGAACCTATGTTGGCCATAGACCCTCGTTTTCAAATGATGTTGAGTCACGTTATCTGATTCTTGTGTTGGAATGAATGATAGGACAATGGGTTGCCGTAGTATCATGTTAGAAATGGGCAGGCTAACTAAGGTGTATGGGTAGTGTAAAACGAGCTATATATACACATAAAACTTTTTAGATCAGAGTTTAACTTAAAACGGTACGTTTTTGTACCAATATGTGATGCTCACGCGTCTCATAATTAATCTAGGTGAGAGGTCTCCATCAGTGTACAGATGAAACAACTGTTGCAACCACTATGTTGTGAAGTTAATACCGTTTTATATAAAACACAACAGATGATACAAAACGTTGCGTTTTATACAACACGTCGCGTTTTAAACAAAAGGTTTCGACATTCGTCTCGTTCTAATAAACTTCATAACTTCTTTTCATAAAAATTTAAACAATACAATAGTAAATGGAAAATCAGAATCCATTTATTAAATAATTCAAATATAGTTAACAATATACATGAAGCGGTGAGGAACTAGGGCCTGCTTTGTCCTTGAAGAATCTGTGGAGGCTACCTTTACGATCGAGTTTTTCGATGGAGCTGGCACATGTGGTGCGCACCAGTGAAACCCAGTTTGGGAGTTGATTTAGCCAGATTGGCTTGGTCTCCGACTTTGTATAAGTGGGATGATTTTGAAGATGTTGAGCCACGTCCTGAATTGTCATTTGAAACCCAACATAATTGAACTCTGTCATTTGAATATGATATCGAGTCACGCTATCCGAATATGTGGTAGCTTCACGTCTTGGATAAACGGCGTAAGTCGTTGCCTTCGTCTCCTGATGAACCAGAAAGAAAAAATGAAAGATAGTACGAAATGAACATGAAGTCAAACCTTAATTATAATAAAATTATAGATACCCCGTCTTCTAAAAAATGCCACGTTTGTAAGTCGAACAGTGGCCGAGAAACTGACAGTCGGTATTTTAGTCTTGTCCGCATTAGTATGCCCACTCCGATGATCTTAAAAACATAAATGTGCAGTTTTATGTATAGAAAAGAGTGTGACCACACAAAGATATCTGGGTCATTAGCATTATTTGAATTAATTATAACTAAAGGAACCGAGCAATGTGAGATGGAGTATAACATCACTTGTTGATTCCATCATTTGATGCCCGATATTTTTAAAGTCTGTCGTCTACAGATGATGTTGATTCACGCTATCCGAATATATGGTGGTTTCAACTCATGGACTTCAAGTGCAATCCGTTGGCTTCGTCTCATAATCATTGGTATAATAGAAAGGAACGAGGCTGTACAAAACAAAATGGAAAGACACACTCTATTTATAAGAAAATTTTGGAATATCCGTTTTGTATAAAACGTAGGGTTTTGATGAGACACCACGTTTGTCATTAAACGGTGGGTTTTTATGTTACAAAAACGGTAGTGGGCCTTTGACAAAACGTTGTGAGCACTAATGTTTGTTTAACCCATTTCAGTTAAACTAAAGTTATAAACATATATGACAATCACATGACTTTTGACCAAGAACCCTAATATTTGCTATTAAATCGATTTGGAAAGCTTTAAAACATTACTTGACCACTTATAATCGAGATGGATGCAATTAAACTCGATCCCCTTTCCAAAACTGGCCTTAAATCAGCAAATTTCAGATAAAAACTAGTTTGACCTACTTTTATATACAAAACCCTAATTTATGAATTAAAAGGGTTTTTAATCCAGATTTTTGCTAAGGATTTGCTTAGACTAGAAACATGTTTTCACACATAACCCATTCCATAAACTCGACCCATCACATCTTCAAACATCTTCCCAATAGTACCTTGATCACTCGATCGTGGAAAAACCACGATCTTTTTGCTCAATCTTCTATCTTGCTCAATATTTTTGCTTGCTCACCATTTCTTATCACCCATACAAAGGCTTTGCCAGTTTCCAGTAACCCGGTTGGTATCTCCGACGATTCTGGTTTTGTGTTCAACCATTGTAGTTGTCCAAAGGAGAGTGGATTTGACACCATGGCTAGCATGAAGCCATGGTTTCCATGATGATGGGGCTGTTTTAAATAGACATGCTTCCCATAGTACATAAATTAACATGCAAAATAACACATACATAAACACCAAAACAACCATTCATTGATAACAAGCTTAGCATACATAAAGCAAATTCATCAACTTCAGAAATCTAAGTACACATATCATGAATTGAAACAAAAGTAAAATAAAACAACGCATCTATCCTTGAATTTCCACACAGCATGCATCAGAAAACTTGTATTATTTCCAATTCTTCTATCTTGCTAAATCTTTTTGCTTGCTCACCATCTCTTATCACCCATACAAAGGGTTGGCCAGTTTCCAGTAACCCAGTTGCATCATTCATAGCATAAGGTATATTCAGCAAAGGACGTAACACTATGGACACGTTAGCCTACCAGGATTTTGTAATATGATTGTGACATGAAGTCTAAAACTGCATACCAGTACGAGTATTATAAACCCTTGAGTACATAAGTTGACATGCAAAATAACATATACATAAAGACCAAAACAACCATTCATGATTGAAAACAAAATAACACATACATTGATTGCAAAGATCTATGTACATATATCATGATTGGAAAAAAATAAATAAAACATGAACAACACAAGTTTAACTCCATATATCTTCGTAACTCATGTCTAACTCCATGTAGACTCCTAGCCCAGAATTATCTTCTTCCATCTGAAGCTCATCAACACCCAAGTCTCCCTCGAACTGGATGAATTGTTGACAGCGAGCCCAGTTGTTAGGTCTCATAATGTTGATCTGCCTCAACATATCCAAGTCGGTTGATTCCAACAAAACACTGGCCCAGTACCATCTCCTTCGATCATTTCCCCACAACACTTTTATATACAATCTCCTTGTGTGTCGAGTCAACGCAAAGGTCCACCAAACAATCTCCTTCGCCAAATCATCCATGTGAATCCTTCCGGGGTCAAACCTTCTTCTCAGCACCCTCTTCAAATCTCTGCATCTGTCACAGAGGTTTGGCTTCGAAACCCCTTGCCTGTAAACTTCCCTTAAAAAATCACGATCAAGCTTAATGACCCTCTTCACTTTCTCTATTAAAAGCATGATTCTGTCGTTTCTCTTGAAGACGAAAAGATTCTGCTTGCAGTCGTGGTCCCATTTATCTAGGCGATTCATGATTGTTGATGAGTTTGTATGTGGAAATTGTTGAACAAACAATAACAAGATTAACCCGGATCGGATGAAAAACAACAAAATCGGAACTTTCTTATATAATAATGGGAGTGTAAGTGTGTACTGGAGAACCGTTGCCATCCCAAGACAACAAAACGCTTCATGTTGAGGGTTTTCACACGGTTTCTACACTGCAGATAGATAGAACCGTTTCATATTTAGGGTTTCATAAATTTTATATATGCAAATTAATTAGGGTTTCCAAGAATTACAAGAACAGCCCTTCGACTCTAACTAATTGACCATTTGCCCCTCGAAAAAGAACCCAACTTTAACAACGGATGGCCCATAGTATAAATATATTTTAAATCTAGATTTTTAGTCACTCCGTTTTGAATATAACGCTCAGTTTTCTTCACAAAACGGAATACACATATACTCATTTGATGTAAAATGGCAAGTTTTGGAATTTAAACAGAAACGTAACGTTTTATGTAACACGGTGTCTAAAACGGAGGAATAACAGGTGTCATTCCTCTGACATTTGGATTCGATGACGTGTAATTCCTTCTGCAAATTTACTATTTACACACCGGGCATACGTTGCGTTTTCTATAAACCGTAACACAAAACGCAGCGTTTTGCGTAAAACGTGACGTTTTAGTGGTGTTTATATGAACAGTGTGCGGTGTAGCTATTGTATCACTCTAAATTAATCATTGAAATGACTAAGTTATGAAACTAAGCTATAGACCCCGTATGATAGATCCGGAGAAAGTAGTCAAAATAAATTAAATATTTTTTTTTATCCATTATCGTTTCTTAACCATTTCATTGAGCGTTCCAAAATAGGGGTGAGCAAAACCAAACCATAAAATACAAAAACCATAAAAAACCAAACTACAAAACCGCCCCATAATGAAAAACCGATTTTATGGTTCTTGTATTTAGAAAAACCAAATTAATGGTTTGGATTTTGGATGCATATAAAAAACCAAACCAAACGGAACCGCATTATATATTATCAATATGGGAAGTGATATTTGTACCACAATCAATAATACATGTACCACATATAAACATTACTGACTTGTAATGTATGCTGTAAAACTAGTACATTGTGGTGAACTAATAAAAAAATGGTACGCATTATATATTTATCAATAAATTAAATTAAATTTTAATATTAGTTTAATTAATATATATCTTTATTTGTAGATGTTAATGATTTAATGAGCCAGTCCATTTACTTTCGTATTGCTTAAGATATTGTATACCCTAGCCTTTCTACGTATATATATTGTATACCCTAGCCGTAAGTTTTCTCAAAATCAACATTTGATAGTTCTTAATACTACGTATATACTGTTTTGAAGTTGAACTTGATACTTTGATAGTTCTTTTATTATTATTATTTAAACATTTGAATTTTGTTATGGATCATTGAAGTAGACTTTGAGGTTTTTGGTATTAATATTTGCATGAATAAACCATGTAGTTGAATATCTTGCTTTTTAGCTTTTATTTGATCCGGTGTTTAGAAAAAAACCAAACCCAACCCATTTGAAACCAAAAAAACCAAAACCAATCCGAAAAACCAAACCGCTATAAACCATTTACAAATGGTTTGAAATTTTGAAAACCCAACATGATGGTTTGGTGTTTGGTTTTAACTAAAAACCGCACCAAACCGCACCATACTACAAAATATCATCTAATGACTTTTGAACATGCAATCTCTTAAAAAGAGGATGATAAGTCATTTGATTATTAGGCTCCTTCTACTAAATTTTTTAATAATGAGATGGAATTCATAATTATGATTTTAGACATTTATAATTCTTTATTTTCCATGTCGTCCTTTTCAATATTGAAGGATAAAATAGCATTATAAATCATCATTTTTCTTTTGATTATATATGACAAAAGATAACGTACCAATCACTTCCTAGCTATAAATAAATAGTTAAATTATCTATTTAGAAAAACATACATGTATACAAGAAGATAATATATGTAAAGATAATAGGCTTTTAGGTCATATGAAAGAGATGACAAGGCAATGAGAGCATATGAATGGAAGACAGAGAGCATAACTTTGGTTGGAGTTTATTGGACTTATTATAGGCCAATACATCATGATTTGTGGGCCGTCCCATTCTATCAACATCGACCTTAAAACTGCCCATCAAACGGACAACTATTATTATACTATTATATATACATTTTTCTAATATACTTAAACAATGAAGAAAGTTATATATATATATATATGCGTTCCAAAAATATGCTCAATGGTTAACCTATTTTCCAATCAAACTAGGTAAGCTAGGATTCAAGAATAGTGGTGATTGGTCCTCTGAATATTTCGGAAAAGAGTAAACATTTACCGTTTGAACTTACTGAGTTATGTTTACATAAACTAGCATGTTATGCGTGTAAATTGTAAAATAATACAATAAATAGTTTATAATGATTTTCAATCTTAAAAGCTTAAAACAAATTATGATGGTGGTAGAGTTTTTGATGGGATGAAACCACATAAAGATTACATTGGCTTTTGATTAACTTTAGTTATTTACCAAAACTCCCTTTTCTCTAGAAATTGTAATCATGTTGACTTCTCTCAACAAATTATAGAAGATGATAGTATTTTAGTGCAAGAATGATATGCTAATTATACGGGTTAGAATATACAAAATATAGAAGATGATTACCAAAGCTTTTGTTAGTCTAGCATTTATCTACACAAAATGTACACTTGTAACAATGAATGTGCACTTGGACCAAAATAACAGCAGGGTCAAAGGGGTTGCGCTAATGATATTTGGTCATTGAATTCCAATCCGGAATCACGAATTCCCTAACAGGGAGTATATACATCCTATATGGCAGCTTTTTTGTTAAAAAAAAAACACATTCCATATGCTTCATAGAGAGTATCGAAACATCTAATCTAATATAAAAACCAGCTAACATAAATTATAATTAGGTAGGATTAAATGTGGAAGACCAAAAAGTCATCGCTAAGCTCCAAAGTTAGACCAATTTCGTTTGAAAGAATTAGGAAAAATGTTTTGTGCGGAACCAAAACTCAGTCAATTAATGCATAAGTTGGACCTGCCCCAACAACTTATATTGGATGGGAACCCCTAATCCCATGTACCATTTGGTACCCACTAATCCCTCAGTCAGGCTAGTGTCCAGGTGAATCTCAACCACTTAATAATTCCCTGATTATCTTAAGTTTGCCTTTGACAAGACTCGAACCCAGAATCCCCCAAGGAAGTGGCGGCTGATGGCCACTAGGCTATATTTTCCAGTGGTTCCCCAACAACTTATATATGTATAAAAAGTTTTAGCTTTTTATTATATATCATTTTCTAATGTATGACACAGGTTTAATAATCAAAGTTCACTATATAAGATATCAATGGGTTATGCACCCAATCCAACAATTATATGTATCTATCTTGTATAGACCAGTAGGGTTGAAAGTGATTATCTGATTATTACGTTTATAAAACGCAAATAATCTAAAAAAGTGTTTGTATGAAAAAGTGATTATATGCTATGAAAACGCAGTTTTGGAGAAGCATGTGCATGCATGCTTTTTTCAAAACAGTTTTGAAAACGCAAAATTTGTTTGGCAATCGCAATACCAAACATCCCCTAAACATGCAACCCAGTTTTTGCTAATGAGTCTCATCTCCAAACTTCATTTTACCAAAAATGTAGTAAACCCATACCTAATATATATTTTTATTATAAATATATATATATATATATATATATATATGGGAAAGGTTATTCTAGGAACCCTTAAAAAAGCAAGAACCTTCTTTAAATTAAAATTATTAACTATATGATTGCTTACACATGTTCATATGATTATATAATTGCTTACAAATGTTCATATGACTATCTATATACATTTGATTATCATCAATCTCATAAAAACATTTATTTACAAAATACTTGCATACATGTGATCGACTTGCATACATGTGCTCATAGCACTATTCATGCACATGTGATCATACTATCTATTCTCCACATAATTGTATAACGGATGATAATCTATATATCTACATAATTGTAAAATCCAAAATTACACCTAAATAACTCAAAACAATCAAAAAAACAATCATCATGTAAATAATAATCAATGATTAGGCTTAATTTAAAAAGTTCTTAAAGGTTCCTGCTTTTTTTTAAGAGTTCCTAAAACAACTTTTTATTGTACTATATATATATATAGTTTCCTTATTTTGAGAACCATTTTTTTTGTAAGAACCATGAGAACTCTTAAAATATGTATTTGTTCACATGTTTTTTTTGTTCATTCACATGTGAAATAATATAAAATGTATGTTGTAGAAGAAACTTTTTTAAGAAACCTTCAAAATAGCCTTTTGTGAACTTGTGAATGAATTTGTTCACGTTTTTTGTTCACATGTTATAAACGGCTATATATAAGGTTTTGAAAAAAAATCTTCTACAACATATGTTTTTATGACGTTTCACATGTGAATGAACAAAAAAAACATATGATCCAATATGAAATTTAGGAGTTCTTACGGTTCTTACAAAAAAATGGGTTCTCAAAATAAGGGTCCCCTATATATATATATATAAGATTGTGTTTACATATTATTACAATTACAGGGGAGGCCTAGAGGAGGGGCAAACCCGATTCCCGGACAGGGCATAATTTGAAGGGCATAAAATTTGAATTTTTAATATATATATATATATATATATTATGATTAATATGATTAATATAATCTCTCTATATAACTAAGAGATGATAGTTTTTTGCTTAGTTGACAATTATGAGAGAATGTCATGTATGATTTTTCATTAGGTGTTATTTTTCCATTAATTTCCTAATTTTAAGCATTCCTAATCATCATTAATTAATAATAAAAAATTAAAAACTAAACAATGAAACAATATATGATAACAAGTCGGCTGCAATGGTGGATATGTATATGTATAAATGGCTAAAATTTTGTTTTGTTTTATTATTAATGTAACGAATGCAATGGTGGATATGTATATGTATAATTTTGTTTTGTTTTATTATTAATGTAATTAATAAATTGTTTTAAAACATATATATCTCTTAATGATGACTTTAAAACATATATATCTCTTAATGATAATGATAATGAGGTCGATCGGGTACAATATATGGATATGTTTGTATATATGGCTAAAATTTCTTTTTATTATTATTTTAGTTAGTTGTTTTTCAAACATATATATGGATATCTTCTATACAACTCAAATCAAAATCAAACTAATGGTATCATTATCATTATTATTATCATTGTTATTATATCATTTAGCTTCGTGCAATTAATTATAGGGTTACAAGATTCAGGCTTCTCTCCAAAAAAAAATTATGTTTTGTTTAGGATTAAAGGGTTACAAGATTCAGGCTTCTCTCCAAAAAAAAATTATGTTTTGTTTAGGATTAAAAATACGATTTTATAAGGAGCTTATACAACCTACGTGTTGTTTACATATTTTTGATTAGTATTTAAATATATTCATTTATGATGTAACCATCTTTAATAAAAAAATTTACATTTGAAGATATTGTTGCTATAATATTGTAGTCTTATAATTTTAAATTTGGAAGATGTACAATTTATTTTTAATAGTTTTTATAACATCAATTATTTACCATGCAACGCATGGGTTTAATCTAGTAATGTATAATATGTTATATATGTATAAATATATATGTATTTGATTTCATTTTATTAGTAATATATGATTTTATTATGTCATAACTTAATTATATAACATTAGTTATCATTTATAAAAAAAATTGTTTATATATTTGAATTCGCTAGAACTTAGGGGCATTTTTTTCCTGACTCGGCATGCGCATTTCAATTATCAGAGCCGCCACTGAGAATTAATATAGTCTGACTCTTGCAACTTCATTTGTTACCTAAATAGGTATAATCAAACGTGGTCAAACCAAATATAATAACTAACTAACTTTGATACTGAACGCCTATTCCCGCATTAACTAGCTAGCAAATAACATTCCTGGAGATGCTACCCTGCGGTAGCCGGGGCAAGGTTAAGACTCCGTGTCTACCCCGTTAGTTGTTCGAAATGTTTCATAAAAAAAAAAAGTAGATTAGATAAAGGTTGTCCATGATTTTTGGTAGTGGAAGAAGCATTTTACTGTTTTTTTGGTCGTAGTAACTTCACTTAGCCATGTTAAATGGATTGTGTGCATTTGTAGCTGTAACTATGTGAATGGATTGTGTGCAATTTGTGAAAGAGGCTCCTGAAACTGTTGATCATCTGTGGCTGTGAAATGACAAATATGGTTTGGAGTTATATTAGCTCTTGGTGTAAGGCGAGTCCTTTCTTCGTGTTTACTGTCAAGGATCTGGTGGAGATTCATGAGAATGTCGGGATTGGGAAAAAGGAAAGGAAGGCTCTTAAAGGAATCATTATGGTGGCGTGTTGGTGCATTTGGAAATCAAGGAACGAACGAAGATTCTCGAACTCTATCATTAATATCGACATGACTTTGCTAAATATAAAGTCATTGGCCTTTCTTTGGTATAGGAATAGAAAAAAGAATGTATATATAAGTTGGTCCGATTGGTGTAGATTCAAGTTGTTGTAATTGTTGTAAGTAAGTTGTATAAGTTGTGTTCCGCCAATTTGGTGGATACTTTGCGAATAAAAGTTACCTTTCAAAAAACTTAGCCATGTTAAATGATATGAACTTATGAACGTATGGGGATTTGAGGTCAGTTTGAAGTTGAAGTTATGTTTGATTGCTTTTCTTCTTTCTTGACTTCCAATCACTAATTTACTCGACGTTTCTTCAATAGTGTACATTAAAACTCAACTAAAACAAAATGTTCTTCGGTCTATTTTGATGATCATTGTTATGTATGTTATTATTATAAGTATAAAAATGCTATAAGTTCGTTGTCATTAATAATTAGGTAATTACAAAAAAAAACATTTAAATTGATATAATCTCTACAAACTTTTTTTTGTTACCCATCATGTAAACAACTAGTTTGTTTATTTGTTTACAAATTCATTTTTGAGAACACTACATAAGAGGAAAAGAATAAATAGTAATAGGCCAAATAAGAAAGAAGCCTTGAGGGTCAAGTCATATTTGGAAACCCAAACAAGAGAGAAATCAACATGATGTTATCCCTTAACCCACAAGGCTTCCCTTTCCATGAAATCTCCAACAAATCCTTTTCATTCGCATCAAAGTCGAGTTCAAAATAAAGTGAACAGTGTTAATGCATCATCAACATAACCACGCTATAATTAAGATGATAATTAAGATGAAAATCAGTAAACACTTAATTAAATGACCATTAAAGTTGTTAGTGCATGCATGAAATATAAACTGGCAACCGACGATGTTTTCCCTGTTTAAGTTACTCAACGAGGGCGAGTTTTTTTTTTACTCGGATTATCTACTTACGTGATTAAACTGTGGTATCCCATGGCCGTTTCTGGACCCGTTATTACGACCCCAAAATGCTACCTAGTGAGGTTTAAAAATGAGGTTGGAAAGATGCCAAAATGATAACATTAGGCCACCATAGAGGTGGATGCATTAGAAATGGGAAATAAGATCCTTTAATCGATCAATGATCGAAACATGAACTCTAATTTAGAAATTCTATAAACAACTAATCTACTGTTAAGTATAAATAAAAATTTGACATGTAATGATGTAAACCATTGCTTCTGTGTAAAGATATTCTTGAACTTAAATTTATATATTTGTATAGTTTTAGTAACCTCTCAGGTCATGCATGCAACACTATATATATTGCTATATATGCAACTTTCATAATCTATTGACACAAATTAACCACAAAAAAGGCTATGAATAACTACAACTCCATTTTCCTTAGTGGGATTTTTCTCTTGCAAACAATAGGAACTTCCTTTGCTACGGTAGTTTCAACTGGAGATTTCAATAAAGACTTCTTTGTGACATGGTCTCCTAGCCATGTCAACACTTCTGCTGATGGTCGATCAAGAAGCTTGAAGCTCGATCAAGAATCAGGTAGAAAAGCACCTGTTCCCAAGCGTTAGATACCCTATTTGTATAATTGTCTGGCTTATTAGACCACTATTTTCAGGTTCGGCTTTTGCTTCTAATGACATGTTTTTGTTTGGCCAAATTGACATGCCAATCAAGTTGGTACCGGGTAACTCAGCAGGAACAGTCTTGGCATTCTATGTAAGCCAAATTAAACACGTTCATTTGTCAATTGTCTGCATGTTTTAGTAACAACACAAGTACTTATTTGAAGTGCTTTTTGATAATGCAGCTTACATCCGACCAGCCTAATCGAGATGAAATAGACCTCGAGTTCCTAGGAAATGTCTTTGGACAGCCTTGTATTCTTCAAACAAATATATACGCTGATGGTTTTGACAACAGAGAAGAGAGGATTAACCTCTGGTTTGATCCCACAAAGGATTTTCATACCTATTCCATTTTGTGGAATATTCACCAAATTGTGTAAGCATTGGTCATGACAAATCATTGCAATAACTTTCTACAGGGTCAAGCAAACGAAAACATTTGCTGAAAAAGATATGGGTTAAAGGATTGAATGTTGCCCAGACTATATTTAGTTGCAAAAACCTCATAGATCAACTCATTCCAAAAGTCAAAAAATACTGTTAAAATAATATAACCTCCCAAATCATATTCAACATAATGATTTATATTGAAAAAAGAAAATAACAAAAGTGTTTGGATCAACCCAATTTGGCTTGCATTAAAAAACTTGGACATTTGAATCTGTTTTGGCCTGTCAATGTTGCAACATCTGACGACTATGTATGTGATAAAATTGTCTTTCTGAGCAGGTTCATGGTGGACTTCGTTCCAGTAAGAACATATAGGAACCATGCAGACAAAGGAGTGGCGTATCCTAAATGGCAGCCCATGAGTATCAAGCTCAGCCTATGGGATGGCAGCAGCTGGGCAACACGTGGCGGGAAAGACAAAGTTGACTGGTCAAAAAGCCCTTTCATTGCATCGTTTGGAAATTATACGATTGATGCCTGTGTATGGAAGGGGAATGCAAGGTTTTGCAGAGCAGATAGCTCGAGCAATTGGTGGAACAAAGAGGAGTTGAGTTCTTTAACTTGGAAACAAAGGAGATTGTTCAAATGGGTCAGAAGATATCACCTTATTTATGATTATTGCCAAGATAACAAGAGATTTCAAAACAATCTCCCTAAAGAATGTCATCTTCCAAAGTATTGATTCTTTGATATCCATCAAAGAATATCTTTACTTTATTATGTTCCTTAGTTGTGGTGCTGTCATGGTCATAGAATATTTATAATAATAGTGACTTATGGTTGGTATTTCTGCTACACAAGTTATCAGCAACAAGTATTAAATCCTGCACAAAATAGTTGTGTATTGTTCTTCATGGCATTAATACTAAATTCTAGCTCATGTAAACCTTTTCCACAATCACCACAACCAACTATGGCCATAAATGCGCTTGACAATAGTTACTGCCTTTGGGGAGACTGGACAATAGATACAGTTCTTGACCTTATAGGTCCAATTATGGCGACAATTTGAACCCATGCATATGAAAATGGGTCAAATTTGGGTAGAAATCCAATGATGGTGGGGCAAATTGATAAAGCTTGTCAAATGATGAAGAGAGCCCAAAGTATACCCAAATTTTTTACACCCTTCTATATCGTTTTATTAAATCTGATTATTTCGTAGTTATTTACTTATCATTCAGGTATTCAGATGTAATGTACTAATTATAAGGTTCAAACTTCAAAGAACAAAAGCTTAATAAGTTGTAAGTGGAGGCCAATCCAAGTAGCCTCGACTTTTACCTGGACTTGAAAATGTACATACCTTGATCCGAACTATTGTCGCAGTTACCCAATCCGCCTAGCCACCCATCTTGCCACATCTAGGTCTAGTATGTGACTATGTGTTTCTTCTAATATTAAGTAAACGAGTCTCACTTCCACACTTTTATTTCCTTTACACCATAAAGTTTGCACTTTAACCACAAGGGAGGTGGCCTAGTGTTACAGACTTAGTCTCTAAGGGTGAAAATACCTAGAGGTCCCAAATTCGACTGCTGGGGGCAAAAAACATATCCCCTTGTGGCCATGAGCCATAGAGATTCACTCGCGATAACTACGGGCTATATGCAAAGCGGGTGGTCTAGCACCTGTTATTCTTGTCCCTAAAGACACTTGTTATTCTTGTCTTGCACTTTATGCGGCTTTTTATTCTTCTCTCGTTCTTTGTGATCACACGTTAATGATGATATTGATATAGCCTACAATTAGAATCTAGCATCGACTTTGAAATTCAGATTTTACAGTTTATTTTTTAGTTTCTAATCATAAATGTGTAATTTTATGGTTTTCACGCATTTTTTTTTTATATATTCTACTAAACAAAGGTGGGAAACTTGGGCAGGTTGGGTACTAATTTGGAACAAGATGGGCTAGGTTTAGCTGCAGAAAATTTTGTTGCTTATCCTTGAAGTTTATACACTTATGTACGAGTACTAGATATAAACAATTAAACATACAACTATATTATCGATGTGTAGCTTAAAGTTGTAGAGATAAATAACAGGTTGAAATCAATACAATTCGGGATCAGTTTCATTTCTACCCAAGTATTCTAAAGTTTACCCATTTTAGCCGCTGTATTTAATAATTTAATATTCAAACTTTCCATCTCTGCTACTTAATGTATATTTCAAAATAATAGTGAACTTTTGAATAATATTGATCTCATCTGATAAATGAATTTTGGGACAGTGAATTTCAATAGAAAATAGTATTGTACAGTTTTAATAGCTCAGATTAATTATTATCAGAGTTTCGACTTTTAGTATGAATTTTTTTCTATAAAACTACCACATAGGTAAATCAATGCAATGTCCAAATACAAAAGAAAAACAAATATAGGGCATGTTACAAGAAAAATATACGATTCAATAACAGTAATACTAAGGGATCCTAATTAATCCTGCTAAGATAATGCAATTGTACAATCTACATGTCAGTTTCGTACCTTAATGCTACTTAGATGTGCAATGAACAAATCATTCCAAGTATCTGTAATGCCAGGTAAGCACCAGTGCATGCAATCATCGTGTTTCTTTCCACCAGCTGAAGAAGGATGGGCATCTGCTCTATACTCGCTCATACTTGTGACATCCAGTAACCGAAAAGCAGTGCCTTTAATGGCTTCATATAGGTGTTCATTCACAAGGCGTGTTTCCACATTCGTCCCATTGTTCTCCACAGAGAAGAACTGCTCAACCTGATTTTATTTGAACTTTTCAGTTGTATGTTAAAGAGACAAATGAACCCTGTGGTTTGATTTTTAAAACATGCATAACTGCATATGATGTAAAGTAGAATTATTATGTTACATGCATATAATAGTACGATATTACCTCCCCAGTTGATAATGGCTCTGAACGTGCACAGGAACCACCTTCATACCAGTCACCACCTTCAAAATGCCGAGGAGATTGAGTGCGAAAAAATAGAACTGTCCCTGGTCTTGCCTTTTCTTCCACATATGATATCTACATGTAAAACAATGATTATATAAATACAAAAATAACAAGATACGGATCAAGTAAGAATGTATGGTAGATTTTCATCTGATTTATAAACACACTTTATTGCTCTTTATGTGAAAGACCAGAAACGGTCACAATGATGTATAGTCAATGATAGATGTGTCATCACTTAATCACATCCTTCCTTACCATCAGGTTCAGATGTTTTTCAGCAATTATAAAGTCAATATTTTAACCCGAATTACTACTACTTCATGACAACTTGAATCCAGCACATTTGCTTTCCATTCACAAAAACTAACATCTTCCACTAGCTCATTACTTATCGCCCATTTTTTATTAGATCTATTCATGTACGATTTTAGTCTTACCATAACCTAGTCATCATCAAAGGAGCCTTTGCCCAAGTATTGCCATTTGAAAAGTATTAACATGGCCCACCTAGTCGACATGAAGCTTATGTGAAGCATCAACAATTTTAGTAGAATTGAATGCATTCTGATAACTCCAGTGAAGAAGCAAACATACTTACCATGCGTCTTAAAACCATATCAAGCCCAACTTCTGGAGATAAAGGCGGAACTAGTGGCTGACCGTTTTCATGAAAAAGCATAGGGGATTTCACAGGATCAAACTTGGAAGGGGCCCACCACCTGTCATATACATACACATATAATAAGTATAACTATTTAGGCAGAAAATAACAGTGGGAGCACATTCCCACCGCCAAGAGATTAGTAGATTACTATGTGAGCTATGATATTTGTAGAAGGAATGTAATATTACCAGTGGCCAGTGTTATAGATGAGTATATCATGAAAACTTGGAGCCTCGGCCCACGTTCCTTCAGGTATATCAATATCAACTCTGTAACCCTCCTTAAACCCAAGAGATTCCAACTCACCGCCCTTGGGATTGGCCGACCACCTATATCATACTAATATGATGTAAGAGTCAGGTTAACATATCAAGTTCTGTCATGACATGAAGTTATTACTAAGACTAGCTACACAGAAACATGCCAAGAAAATGTTTATCTACTGTTGAAGAAGTACAAGAAGTCATAATGTTAATACATTCAAATATTCTTTGCAAGAATATCGCACTGTAGAATTGGATAATAAACTTTTTTGTATCTGCAACAGGCAAGCAAATGTTTTTCTACTGTTGAATACATACAACAGTTTGTAATATTAATACGTTCAAATATTCCTTTCAGGTAAATCTGTACTGTAGGATTGCATAATAAACCTTTTTTTATATCTGCAACAGCCACAAGTCCACAACCTCTATGACAAAACATTCTAGTCATCCTTAAAGGCTACAAGTCTCAAACTGAATAAACTCATATATGATACCAAATTTGCAAAACATATAGCATGATAAATTCAACTTGATTCACTAGACATATCCTGCACCTCCTTAAATAATTATTGCATAATAAAACATATAGAGGATGTGGGCAGGTCGATACATAACACAATCGATAAATCATATATTTATGGAACCACATGCTGTCTAAAATGCCAGCTACAAATGCTAGGGACATATCTAATAGGAGATCCAACATTCAGAGAGCAAGAAGGTCAGTTAACTAGGCAAACACATTTGGTTAGGAAGACACATTAGATAGGTGAGACTAGTGACAAAACAGGAGTTTATATTAAAGAATGTAACTAGATAAAAGTTCGAAGAACAAGATTTTCATAAATGAAAGAGGACACACATAAGGTCTCATATTAAAAACAGCTTACCTACCATAACGTGCCAACAAATTTGTTCGGTGATATGCAATTGTGAGGTTGTATTTCAGAAAAGTATATCCACGGTCAGCTCCAGCAGGACGCCACTTCTTCACATCACCGGCAACACGTCTCAGGGAACAGAATAGAGAAACAAACATGTTTCTATTTAATGAGTCACCGACAAACCCTGCAATGTCAAAAGTTGATAAAGTCTACAAACCAGCACCAAGATAAGAGTCAAAAACACTACAATATCAATTACAAGCATGAGAAGTACATTAAGCCGCTTGCACAGTGCCAAGCATCAATAACCCCAGTTCATATGTATGATTGATATAATCTTAATTGTGAAACTAGTGTCTCTAGGGAAGCCAATATTTTTGTTGCACTATCAAGAACATCAGATCCCATATAGCCGCCCAGGTTACTCTGATTAGGAAATATATAAGAAACTGGTGACAGCAGATACGACCAACATAAACTTCTCCCAAATTTGTGTCTAAATCTCAGCAAAACAACACTGCTGATAAGCCTATCTGGCCACCTTCATCCGTGGAAGCTTATTACTTAGTCTCTACTGATCCTTACACAATACCCGCTGGAATTCCACCTCATATTGACTTCCCAATGTTCCCACAACCAACATGACAAAAGGTAATTCCACCTCATATTGACTTCCCAATGTTCCCACAACCAACATGACAAAAGGTAAATCACGTAACACTATGAACCTATGGTTAAAGGGACATGGGACAGGATTTGAACCCTGAACTCTGCTTTTATGCTTCATCTCCTCCACCACTAGGCTACTATCGTGGAGACTAATTTCCTTATTTGTATCCTACATTGATCTTTACAAAAAAAAACCACCAAAGCCTTAGCACTATAATATCATAACATTCTTCTGTTTCTACATTACAAACCACAATATTAATGATAGCTACATACTTCCCTATATTCTCCGCTTTCCGCCCTTAACTCTACAACCTTCCCTCTATTATACTCCAACATTAACTTATCTATAAACCACAATGACTTTAAAACTCATACTATATAAACTTTTCATCTATAGCAATGCTCGATTCCAATCAACACTTTCATATTTCGATAAGCACTATACGTTCCATACACTTCCAGAAAGCTCAATTTACTACGAGTAGCAATGCATACTATCTAACATTACACAAACAAATATAAATTCAAAATTCAAGCATATACTATATAGATATACATATATAATGTACAAACATTACCAATACTAATATCTCTATGAGAATCGAGAAACCGACGCGGATCGAAAGACGGAAGAGCACAATGATTAGGCTGCCAACGCCACTTAAGTATTTCCTTAGCACCAGATCTATTACCAGATATACAATTCCATCCTTTATATATCTCCTTACATGTTTCATCATACCGGTGAGATCTAACCGTTGGATCATAAAACCACTTGCCTTCCGAGTAATCGCACGGTGGAGATGACGTTGTCGGCGCGTATTGATTAATCGATTCGATACGAATAATCGGAGGAGATGAGTTGGAAGTGAGGTAGTGTGAAGTTAAGAGAAAAAGAGTTGTGAGAATGATGATTGAGATGAATGTGTAGAAGTAAGTTGTTGATGAGGATTGTGACTGAGGTTTTTTGATGTGGTGGTTTGATGCCATTTTCTGTGGCGGTGCCACGGCAGTGGTGGTGGGTTTTGTGTTGTGATATCGGGGTTTGGATGTTTAATAGTTCGCCTTAATAACACTGGAAATATTTGTTTTAACGGTTAATTAACCAGATATTATTAAGTTGATACTACGTTGTTGTATAACAAGACAATCTTTATCTTTTCTCTTGTTGCAATCAACGTTTTAAAAACCAGTATTTTAGTTATACCGGTGTGAAAATTTTTTCCAGTATTACCGGAAATATCGGGCGGTACGGCTATTTTAAGTTTTTTTATATAAAAATCATACCAAACTTGTTACAATTTAACGAAAATACTCAAAATACAATTATAATCCACTCAAAAATAATACCAAATAAGTATTTCATAACAAAGTATAAGTTTTAAAGTTCACAAATAACGAAAAATAACATTAAAATATCATAAAAATAATTTTAAAAAAATTCATTTTTTTTGAAATACCGGAAATACCGGAAAATACCGGGAATACCGGAAATACCGGCCGGTATTGAATAGTGAAAATACCGGAAAAATACCGGACTTAAAATACCGGAGTACCCTCCGATACCGGTAATACCGGGCCGGTATATACCGGTATTTAAAACATTGGTTGCAAGATAATGAATGAGTTTTCAATGCATTTTAATTTTAGTTAAACAAAAACTCATAAACAAAAGTTGTAGATTTTAATTTTATTTTTACACTAAGCAAGAGATGTGACTGATGAACAACTTTATTTATTAATTAGGAGAAGTGAATATGAGGCTGTTACACACTTAATTTAAGTAAAAAAAATTTCACATACTATTTTTTAAGGGAAATTTACTTGTTTGGTCAATTTGGATGGGAGTGGTCTTACATTGGACATCTTATACAAAATAGACTAATTTGGTCAAAAATACCGTGGTGTACAGTGAAGAAACACACGGATTTAAACTATCCAACCAAAACAAGACACATGGTCATTCTTTCTCTCTCATTTTTCCACTTCTTCCTGTGCGTGACTGCGTGAGCGTGACCTTCCTCTCCCCCTCCCCCCTTTCCCTACTTCATTTCCTTAAATAAAAAATAAAAAAAAACCCTAGAAAAGATTATCTCCGATTTTATATGAATCTTTGGGAGTTTTAATCAATCTTAAAGGGATTACTATTCCTCGTAATATGGAAATTTTTTTTGAAACGGTCGTATTTCAAGGGTGTTTTGTCAAACAAGTTTTCGAAAAAAAAAAATTGTACAACCAGTTAAACCGGTAATGCTAATACCGGTTTCGATTTTTTGCCTCGAACCCGGTATTTGCATTACCGGTTTCAGATAAAGGTATTTGAACCCGGTATTTTCATTACCGGTTTCGAGCTTTTGCAGATGATGTGACAGCGTGCAGTAGATATGACAGCATGCAGCAGTATGATGTGACAACACACTCGAACCCGGTATTTGCAAAACCGGGTTCACGAGCCGCGACAAAAAAACAACATGCAACGTAGCAGCCTTTTTACTATATATACATGCATATTTGTTGATAGTTGTTCACGCAAACTTAAGCAAACATATAAGCAAACATATATTTCTCATTTTCCAATCATCAACAAAACCAGTGTTTACAAAATCAAAAATGACCTCTGTTAATTTTAGCTGTGTACCAAGAAACCAAGAGTTGTTGTGGTTACAAGCTCCAGATGTGCATCGCTCATACAATATTTCCCAAGAACGTGATGTGATATTCCTAAGATGTAGAAAAGGTGATGGAGGGCTGACTAGAGCAATGCAGGCTGGTATGCCCAGCAAAGTCGTTCAGCATCTCAAGAATGCTGGGTTTTTCCAACTCTTCAAGGCGGCGATTTGCCAACTTGATCATTCTTTGATCAACGCGTTGGTGGAGAGATGGCGTCCAGAAACCAACACGCGCGTTTCACTTTCCTATTGGTGAAGCAACTGTCACATTGCAAGATGTGCAGGTGATATGGGGTTTACCCATAGATGGACCAGCGGTGACTGGTGAGTGGGTTTCAGAAACCAAAAATGTTGATTACTGGAACGATCTGTGTATGGAATATCTGGGCTTTTTTCCTACAGATGAAGTAGATTTTGATAACTTGAAAAACGGTCGGATCAAATTTGCAACCTTAACAAGGCACATTGATTTGGAGTTCGACCATGAAGATGATCAGCTGTGTCTATTCATGGCTAGAAGGGTTATGCTAGCTCTTCTTGGTTCAGAGCTTTTTCTTGATTCTAACACCTATGATGTTAGTTTGAATTTTTTGAGGAACCTAGGAGACCTGAGCAAAGAAGGTCGAAAGAGCTGGGGTTCAGCAGCTCTTGCTTGTTTGTATAGAAACCTGTCCAAGGCGAGTATGCCTTTAAGAAAGGGCATTGATGGGCCTTTGTTGTTGCTCCAGTATTGGGTGTGGGAAAGAATGCCACGGATTGCCCCACGCGTCACGACACGCAAAGAGAACAGAGAGAGACCGTATGCTTATCGGTCTTGTTTAGCAAACAGGTGGAATGGAGACCACTCAAATGTTGAGACACCGGCACACGTTCTTGTTTCGTACCGGTCTTTTTTCAATACGCTCAGGAATGAGCAGGTATAAAATTAATATTTTTTAATGTGTTTAATATTTTATATACTTTGTAAGTTATAATAATTTAAAATTTTTATAATACAGTTCAAATGGACTCCGTATGAAGAGTTCATCAACGTACTCCCCCCGAGTTGTAGGACTGGTCAACACATATGGAGATATATTGGTCCCTTGATCTTTTGGGATGAGGTGGAGGTACATGTAGCAAATAGAGTTGCTAGACAGTTTGGCACTATACAAACCATTCCATCTAATTTTGGTTTGTTGGAACCAAAGGAGTTTTCTGACCTTCAAAAAATACGGAAGGGGAGACCGGCTGTGGTCGATTGGGGTGTTAAACATACCGACTATATCAACCAGTGGGAGAACCGACACCAGCGGCTCGACCACCAAGGAGAGCCAGGGACCACCACTGCGGATGGCTATATGCAGTGGTATCATGCTCGTACCGTCTTAATAGTCGGTAAACCCGGTCAGGCCCAACCTCCAGGCCAATACCCTGAATGGGGGTCTACTCAACAATTTTTTGTAAGTATATTTTTTTAAAATAAAAACTTGCTACTAATAAATATTAAATTGTTACTAATATTTGAATGTGCGCAGCAAGAGGGAATGTTGCAGGTTGACGAGCGAGCTCGTCTGTATCAAGAATCACATCCGGAGATCAGCCAGCTGTTTGGGGAATTTAGAACAATACCGAGGGAGGTATTTTCTTTCAGTCAACAGGAAGAACGTATGAATTATACGTCACAAAATTTTCAGTTTCCTGAGTCACAGCAATTTCAAATGCCTCCCTCCCAAAATGATCAAGGTGGGACTTCATGGGGTGCTGGTCCTTCCAGTTCGGGTGCTGGTCCTTCCAATTGGGCTGCTGGTCCTTCCAGTTGGCTGTCAATTTCGACCCAACCCGAACCCAACCCGAAAAAAATCAGGTTAGGGTTGAGTATTTTCGACCCACCAACCCACCAACCTGATTTTTTTTGGGTTGGGTCCGGGTTGGGTTGTTGGGTTGTCAGGTCGACCCGCCAACCCGATAACTTTAAAATAATTGAATTATATATAATAGCTCATACTCTACATTACACTAATCCACACGCCCCATTCTCATTTTCTACATTTCTAACCTAAAGTAACTTCAAATCTGAAATAAGAGGAGGATTCAAAATTCTATGAGATGATAAGTGATGTAATATGAGACGGTAAGTGTATTAACTTTGTGCCAAGTACTAACAATACCCCGTATTTCTTTCTTTTCTGTACCCTTCGTTTTCAACTTACACCATTAATGATAAAGCTTTATATTGGTTGACTTATTCCATTTTATATTTATATATATTTGCTTATCAGGTCACATGGGTTGGGTCATGGGTTGGCGGGTTGTGGGTCAGGGTTGAAATTTCTGACCTGAAACTTTTAGTGGGTTGGGTTAGGGTCGGAGTTTTTCAACCCGCCAACCCGAATCCGAACCCATTGACAGCCCTGATGTGACCAATTTATATAGATCGCCCACATCATTATTGGCCTTTTTCGTATGTGTTTTGAGTCGATTTTGTATGCATTTGGCGCGTTTATGGTGTTTGTTAGTGCTTTCAGGTTTGTAGCAGGTTGCGCGTCCATTTGGTACATTTTCTGACGATTTTTGGCCAAGAAGTTGACCCGAGTGTTCGAGTGATGTTGATAAAGAAGAAACAAGATTTCAGCAAGAATTTACTGCGCCGCAGTGGGAGGATTATTGCCCCACTGCGCCGCAGTCAATGGGTGCCAAAGCCACAAAGATTACAGTGGATTCACACTGCGCCGCAGTGGGAGTGTACCAGCTCCACTGCGCCGCAGTCACTAGTCGAGAAGAACCAATGCTTTCCAGAGATTTAACACTGCGCCGCAGTGGGAGGACTCATTCCCCACTGCGCCGCAGTCACCCTAGTTCAGAATTCCAGGGGTTTTCCACTGCGCCGCAGTGGGAGCGCACCATGCCCACTGCGGCGCAGTGAGTGCACGGGGAGATCAGGGCTACAGCCTCTTTGCATCAGATTGGGGGAGGTATATAAAGGGGAAAAAACCCTAATTTCCCATTATCCAAGTTTTTCTTTCTAGGAGTTGTTCTACCACGAGTCTTTGACGGATCATCGCAGATTTCATCATTTGATTCATTGAAGATTCAAGAACATCCATCTAGATCGTATCTAATTTTCTGTCTTGCAATTTATATTCAACAATCATTGGTACAATATGTTTTCTTTCAATTTCTTTATTGCAATTCAATTTAGTATGATTGGCTAGATTTCTAATCATCCACTTTGATGAAACTTGACGAATGATATGACTGCAATATTTTAATTCAAGAGTTGATTCAATTATCGTTGTGTCGTGATCTTTATCAATTAATTCCTTGCGATTTATTCTTTTGATGTTGATGGTTTATGTGTTCATCGTTAGTGGTACTAGGTGAATACGTTTATCGTTTCAATTCGATTGTCTATGGTCATTTGTCACCGGTTCATGGTATGACGGTGAATGTCAAATCTATAATAGGAGTTAATTGGTAAACATGTTTAGAAACGGTTGGTGGTACCACGTTTTCATTCACATAGGCATAATTGGTAATTGGATAATCAAGCAAACTAATCGTTGGGGAGATTTTCTAGGCATTGGTGGTACCGGTTTGGGTAATTTAACTAGCAACTTAGGTGTTTGGGTTATTTGTGAGCGGTTGGTGGTACCACGCGAGCATTTTATCCTTTCACGATTATCTTGTCAACTCTAAATAATTTGAACTTTATCGTGTGCAATCATAACTGAAGTCAAGTGGATTCGAAGTGGATGATCTTTATTCATATTGTTTGAACTTTCTTTACTTTTCAATTGTCTTGTCATTTCAATTTCTTTAATCTCATATTGTCAAGGTGAGGTAGCAATTCGGCTACGGTTCCATCCTTATTCCAAAACCACTTTAACTGACAACTATTTCAAAACCATTCCCCGTGTTCGATCCTGGACTTACCTTCTAGCTATACTATATACGAACGGGTCCACTGCCCGCGAGTGTGTAGTAGTCAGTTTTAGGGTATTTCTTGTTTTAATTTTTAAACTCGATTTCACACATCAAGTTTTTGGCGCCGCTGCCGGGGAATGTGTGCCGATTTAGTTGTTAATGTAGTGGTTTGATCCTTTCTCACGCGTGAGAAAGTTACTTGTTTATTAGTTTAGTTTTCTTTTCTTATCACAGGTGCATTTGACGTGTTTGTGTTAGTTGTGTATTTGCAGGAATTGTGTTAGTTAATGAACTTGCGTTCTTCGGGTCTCCCTTTGAATAGTCCTTTGTCTACTCCGAGAAGACCAAGAGGGCGTAGGTTTAACTTCGCTGAACCCATAACACCAATACCGACACCATTTTCACCTATAGCTAAACCCACTCCTGATTCGGACGAGGAAGGGTTCTGTTTGGACGAGTTTTTCAATTTAGAAGTAAAGCAAGAGGAAATGGGGGATGAACAACCAAGGGATCCAAATGACACTCGCTATGGCGAGAGAGTCCGTACGATCCCAACTGGCCGTGGTTCCGCCATTAGACCTCCAACCATTGATCACACTTTCGCTTTAAAAGGAAACCATCTAAAAAGCATAGAAGAGCATCAATTTGATGGAAAACGGAAATGGGATCCTTACCAACACTTGGATAGGTTTGAAAAGTTGGCTCGGCTATATCAATATGGGCAAAACCAAATGAATGCCGTGAAACTTGAAACATTTCCCATGTCAATCACAGGAGAAGCACTTGATTGGTTCAATGATCTTCCAGAAAATTCTATTACTACTTGGAACCAACTCAAGGAGGCTTTCATTGGTGAGTTTTATTCACTTAGAACTCAAAGAAGGTTGGAGAACATGATTAGATCTTTTGAGCAAGATAATGGAGAAGATGTTGTTGATGCTTGGGTTCGTTTCAAGGAAATGTTGAGAAATTGTCCAGGTCACGATTTGACGAGGGAAAAATATGTGGAGCTTTTCTTTGATGGGTTAGATAAGAAGTCCAAACGCGAATTGGGATATGCTTTCGGGGGTAGTTTCAATAACATTACACCCAATGAAGGTTATCAAATCTTGGAAGACATGGCGAAGGATAGCTCAACTTTGGATGATGAAAGGTTTTTGAAGAATGAGAAAAAGATGAAGAGAGGTACTAACCAAGGGAGAGTTGCTAAGGTTGAAGCTAGCAATGACCCAGGGGTTATTGGAGAGATTAGGGCGCTATCTGAGCGCATGGAAAAGGGGTTTGCTACTCAAGAGAATAGGTTTGGAGCAATTGAGAGGGATGTTAAGGTGGTAGCCGATGGGTGTGATCATTGTGGTGATATGCACTATTCTGATGAGTGTCCAAATCGGGCACCCGAGGATGTGAATTATGTTCAAAATCAGCCCCAAGGGAATTTCTACCGCAACACCGGTTTCCAGAACTGGCCTTCAGGTAATACTTCTTATAACTCTTCTTTTCAATCTAATAATTCTCGTTTTTCAAGTAATAGGTGGCAAAGAGATAATTATCAGAATCAGCCACAACAGCAGACTCAGCAAGGACAAGGATCAGGTTCATCTTCTTCTAATACCGATCCTAATGCCGAGTTGAGGGAGATGATGAAGCAGTTGGCTAGTAATCAGGTTGAAACAAATACTAGCATTCAAATGATCAGGGAAGACACTAAGACCTTGAGTGAGAGGTTGGATCAGTTAAGTGGGAAGGTGGAGATCAACATGAAGAACCAGGGAGTTAATTTCAAGGATCTCGAAAGTAGGATGGCCGCTCTTGCTAGGCCCACGGGGACTCTTCCTAGCAACACACAGCAGAATCCTAGACCTCAGTTTAGTCAGGGACAGAATCAAGGACAGAATCAGGGACAGAAATACACTCCACCTCCAGTCCGAAATGAGCAAGCCAAAGCCATCACCACTCGTACTGGTAGGTCTTATGACTCACCTCCTATGCCTAATGTTGTTGTTTCAGATGTGCAGGGTAAAGGGAGTGATGATGATGAGGTTGATGAAGATATTGAAATGGAGGAAGATTCAACCGTGAAGACTCCGATCACTCCACCAAAACCGGATGTGGTTCCAGAGGTTAAACCATACAAGCCAAAGATACCATTTCCTCAGAGGTTCAAAAAGGCAAAGCTGAAGGAGCAATATAACAAGTTTGTGGAGATGATTACAAATGTTCACATTAATGTGCCTTTAGTTGATCTTATTCAGGGGATGCCCCATTATGCCAAGTTCATTAAGAGCTTGTGACTGACAAAGGAAAGATGGATGAGGTGAAAGCTACTTATCTTAATGTCGAGTGTTCTGCTATCTTGCAGAACCGCATCCCCCTAAGCTTGAAGATCCAGGGAGTTTCCTTATTACTTGTTCTATTCGTACTCTTACTTGTAAGGCGCTTGCTGATTTAGGTGCTAGCATTAATTTGATGCCTTACTCGGTTTGGAGTAAGTTAGCTCTAGGAGTTTTGAGACCTACCCGCATGAGTATTAGATTAGCTAACCATTCTTTTCAGTATCCCATTGGGATTGCTGAAAACATGACTGTCCGGGTAGGCCATATTGTGTTTCTAGTTGACTTCGTTATCCTCGAGATGGAGGAAGATACGAAGGTACCCCTTATTCTTGGACGACCATTCCTTAATACCGCGGATGCTATCATCCGTGTGAAGGATAAGGAAATTTCTTTGGGTGTGGGTACGGATAGAATTGTGTTTAATGTTGAAAAGTCCATCAAGCATTCATAAAATAGATTTTGTTGATGATGTTAAGCCCGTTGTCCAGAGACAAAGGAGGCTTAATCCGAACATGAAAGAAGTTGTTAAGAAAGAGGTCATTAAGTTGTTAGATGCTGGGATCATTTTTCCTATTGCTGATAGTCCTTGGGTTAGTCCTGTTCATTGTGTGCCCAAAAAAGGGGGCATGACAGTTATTGAGAATGAGAATAAGGAACTCTTGGCCACTAGGACTATAACGGGTTGGCAGGTTTGTATTGATTACCGTAAGCTTAATGATGCCACCCGTAAGGATCACTTTCCCCTTCCCTTCATTGATCAGATGTTAGAAAGACTTGCAGGTAATGAATATTTTTGTTTCTTAGATGGGTTTTCTGGGTACTTCCAAATACCCATTGATCCCAAGGACCAAGAAAAGACCACATTCACATGCCCATTTGGTACTTTTGCTTATCGGCGAATGCCGTTTGGTTTGTGTAATGCCCCAGGCACCTTTCAAAGGTGCATGATAGCTATTTTTCAGGACATGCTTGAAACCTCCATGGAGGTTTTCATGGATGATTTCTCAGTTTTTGGGGACTCTTTTCATACTTGCTTGCATAATTTGGAAAGGATGTTAGAACGGTGTGAAAGGGCACACCTTGTTTTGAATTGGGAAAAGTGTCATTTTATGGTGACCGAGGGAATTGTGTTAGGGCATAAAGTGTCTAAGGCCGGGATCGAAGTTGATAGGGCTAAGATAGATGTTATAGCCAAGTTACCCCCGCCTTCCAATGTGAAAGGGGTAAGAAGTTTTCTTGGACATGCCGGTTTTTACCGCCGTTTTATTAAGGATTTTTCTAAGATTACTCGTCCTATGACCCACTTGTTGGAGAAGGACGTCCCTTTTGTGTTTAATGATGCTTGTTTGAGTGCATTTCAGGTTTTAAAGGAAAAGTTGACTAATTCTCCTATCATGGTTGGTCCAGATTGGGAATTGCCATTTGAGTTGATGTGTGATGCAAGTGATTATGCTGTAGGAGTCGTGCTTGGGCAAAGGGTTGATAAGCATTTCAAGCCCATTTACTTTGCTAGTAAAACTTTGAACCCCGCCCAGCAAAATTACACCACCACAGAAAAGGAGTTGCTTGCAGTGGTCTTCGCATTTGATAAGTTTAGATCATATCTTGTTTTGAGTAAGACCATAGTTTTCACTGACCATTCAGCCCTTAAGTACTTGTTCTCGAAACAAGATGCTAAACCTAGGCTTATCCGATGGATTTTGTTGGTACAAGAGTTTGATATAGAGGTTAAGGATAAGAAAGGTGCTGAAAACTTGGCGGCCGACCATTTGAGTCATTTGGAAGATCCTCACCGGGAGGAACTTCGAGATGGGGAGATTAATGATCACTTCCCTGATGAGTCTTTAATGTTTATTTCTAACTCTGATGATGCTCCTTGGTTTGCAGATATTGCTAATTATTTGGTTGCAGGTGAGATACCGAATGATTTCACGTCCCAGCAAAAGAAGAAGCTCATATCGGATGCTAAGCACTATTTTTGGGATAGTCCATACTTGTTTCGTGTTTGTGCAGATGGTATGGTAAGGAGATGTGTAGCTGGAGCTGAGATGAGGGAGATTCTTGATGCTTGTCACTATGGTCCAACTGGAGGTCATTACGGTCCTTCAGTTACTGGTAAGAAAGTTTTTGATGCAGGTTTCTATTAGCCTACAATTTTCAAGGAGGCCCAGACTTTGGTAGAGACTTGTGACATTTGTCAAAGACAAGGGGGCATTACTAAGCGGGATGAGATGCCTCAACAAAGCATTCGGGTATGCGAGGTATTTGATATTTGGGGTATAGACTTCATGGGACCATTCCCACCGTCTAATAAGTTTCAATATATTCTTGTCGCCGTTGACTACGTGTCTAAATGGGCCGAAGCCAAGGCTTTGCCCACGAATGACGCGAGGGTAGTCATTGATTTCTTGAAACAATTATTCTGTCGATTTGGTTGCCCTAGAGCTTTGATTAGTGACCGAGGAACCCATTTTGCAAATCATCAATTAGCCAAGGTTATGAAGAGGTATGGTGTTGTGCATTATTTTTCTACTTCTTATCATCCACAAACTAGTGGACAAGTAGAAAACACCAATAGGGCTTTGAAAAGGATTTTAGAGAAAACTGTTGGAGATAACCCCAAGGTTTGGTCAAAGAAGTTGGATGACGCCTTGTGGGCGTTTAGGACGGCTTTTAAGACGCCGATTGGCACCACGCCATACCGGTTGCTCTATGGCAAAACTTGCCATCTTCCTATTGAGATAGAGCATAAGGCGTATTGGGCATTGAGGAATCTGAATTTGGATTTGATGGAAGCACGTGAACTTAGAATGTTACAACTACATGAGCTTGATGAGCTTAGGTTAGGTGCTTATGAGAATTCGAGGCTTTATAAGGAGAGGACCAAGATTTGGCATGATAAGAGGATTCGTAGAAAGGAGTTTAAGGTTGGGGCTAAAGTGTTGTTGTTCTTGTCCAAATTTAAGATTAAGCAACCCAAACTCACTTCTAGATGGATTGGACCGTTTGAGATTAAGCATGTGTACCCGTCGGGATATGTTGAGTTGTTTAAGCGAAATGGTGAAGGATCGTTCATTGTCAATGGTCATCGACTTAAGTTATATGTGGAAGAAGAGCAGGTTGAGGGGATATTTGATGTGATCCCCGTGTTTGAATTTGATACTTGAAGGTTGGTCGAGTCAAGCTGAAGACTCGTTAATAACTTAAGCGCTTCTCGGGAGGCAACCCGTGTTCATTTTATCGCATTTTACTTTTCTTTGAATTTGTTAGATTTAATCTTGTTTTATTAGTAAGTGCAGGTATGTTCTCGATTTGATGCGGTTCCGGTTATGTGCAATTTGAGTTTTGACATAATGATTCAAAGAGAAAGTTTCCAACAGTTCCCCACTGCGCCGCAGTGAGAGTGGGATAGGCTGACTGCGCCCCATGAGAAAGCCACTGCCCACTTGTACAAAATCCTTCACTGCGCCGCAGTGAGGGGTGTAATGCCTCACTGCGCCGCAGTGAAGGGCCGGGTAAGTCAAAGTACATGTCAAGTAGTTACTCTTTCTTTTACTTTTTCACTTACTTCTTTCTCTCTTCTCTGAAACCGAAAAAAAAAGGGGCAAAACTCCATTACATCCTTCAAGATCTTCCATTTTTCTTCCATCTTTTATCAATCTTCCAGATTTTCATCTTAATACATTGCATAATGGGAAGAAGTGTAAGTTTTCTCTTTAGTTTCTTTGTATTTTTCTTTGTAAGTCCCAACTCAATAGATGGTACTACTGAAGACACCTCTATGTCGATGGTGGAGTTACTTTGCAATATATGCACTGAACTGGAGACGACCAGTTGCAGTGTGTATATACCAAGTTCTAGATAGATTACTTATTTAAAAGACAATAAGTAAAGAACAATGCAATAATACAAAATACTTGTAAAATAAATTGGTGAGACAATATGTAATTTTCAAGTGTAATTTATTTATTGATGTTAAATAAATTACAAGGTTGTTGCGGAACCAAGATAATACAAGAATGTAAATTTCCTAACAACCTATGAACTACAATTGATCTACACTCGGAATTTCTCTAAACAATCGAAACACTTAAAGTTGTGAAATGTTCCTTTTAGCGATTGAGAGAATATTGCACAAGTTCACCAAAAATATTGCAGGTATGCAAAGTGTGAATTCTATCGAAGTGTATTCGAAGAAGTAATATTCTTGTTGTGCAATGACTTGTATTTCAAGGCAAAGTTAACATTGAGATGTTAACTTTAGCCGTACAAATGTGGTTGAGATCATTTAAGGAATAGCATTTAATTCCTTAAAAAGCAGTGTAAAGTTGCAGTATAAAGCAACTTTATTCAACCAGCTTTATGTACCTTTTATTACTTAAATAATAAGATAAGTCTTATTATCCGGGTAAAAGGACATAAAGCACAAAAGTCAATTCCTCGTAATCAGTGTAAAGCTTTGTAAGAGCTTTCCACTGATGTCTCCAATTTGTAACTGACTAGAATGTCAACTGGGCTTCGCTGCCATTGTCATTCTCTATCTTCCATTTGTTGTCTTCGACTTCAACTGGTCAGTTCTCAACTGGAGGAAGTCTTCAGTTGCGTTGACTGTACGGTGCAACTGGACTTCAATATATTTCTCGACAAATCTTCTGGGTCTCCAGTTTCACTGGACAGTTTCACTGGGTCTCCAGATGCAACTGGAGACTGGCCAGTTTACCAGGTGAACTGGTCTTAACAAATTCCCCCTATTTGTCTAGAAATATAGGCAAGTCTTTTTCAGTTCTTGTATCTGTACAAGTGTGAACTGGAGAGACTTGTTCGATTTAAATCTATCTAAGTTTTCTAAGGCATTTTTATAGATCAATAAATGCCTTAGGTTTTTCTTTTAGGTTTGTTAGATTTTAATCTATTATCTACCTTGTGGTTACAAACTGGTAACTTCATTTATACAAGGAAATAAAATTTATACAAGTTACAGAATGTAAAACAAAATACAAGTAGATAACTAAAAAGAAAGAACTTAATGAGATGGCCCTTCGCCAGTTCTTCTTCTCTTGGTCACTGAAGAGATAGGTTGTGAGTCTTCAGGATCAATATTCAACTTTAGCTCCAGATTTTCTTTGTGTTGAATCTTGCCCCTTAGGAAGTTCACCCATGCTTTCTCAAACCTATTCTTTTGTGCCTTTGCATCCAACACCTTCACCATTTCCACCCATTCACTGAACCCATATTGCATTGCACCAGGATTGTCAGTTTTAACCAGTGGCCCTCTGGTATAACTAACTTCAACTTGAAAGACTTTGGTGCCTGGCTTGATTGTTACATTGACACCATTGATAGTACCACTATGTCTTCTGATTGACATGATCTGGGAGTAATAGCTTCTAGCTTCAGATTCATTTGTTATTTTTATACTCCCAGCACAGGCAGCCAGTACAGCGGACTTGATGTCTTCATTAGATACCTCGCCAGTTGGTTCAACAAATGTGCTAAGGTCAGCATCTCTGGTCAGTGGTCTTCTTGGTTGAGAAATCCTTCTTGGTGGATTCAACACCCTTTTCACAACCTTTTTAACATGTTCAATTCTTTTCAGAATCCCACTGGCCCTATTCTCCTTTGCCTTCTCCACTGATATGTTCAAACTCTTGGCATCAAATTCAGCTTCATCCTCAGGATAGTGTCTGTCCAGTTCTACATCAAGCATTTCCTTCAACTGGTCAACTATCCTGGGATCATTCTTAATCCTGGCATACTCCTCCTTAGTGATACCCAGAAGATGAGCATCACTCATATCAAGCAACTTAATCTGTGCAAGATGTGCTCTGGCTTCAGCTTGGTTTCTTTGTTTCATCTTCTTTCTTTCTTTAATATCATTACCAAGTCTGGCCAATCTTCTGCTATCACTATCTGAAACTGGAGGAAGTATATCAGCATTGCCAGTTTCAAGCATTGGCACATCAGTGGCCGGCTGGGCAGATACATCAACTGCTAAACCTTTGCCCTTATCCAACAGATTCCCCCTATCACCTTGCTCACCAGCTTCAGTACTGGAAGCTATAACCATTTCCATACCAGCTTGTCTTCCAGATGGAGTTCTTTCAGGTGCAACTGGTGGAAGGACTGCACTTCTTTCCCCCTTGGCAGCATCTAGACCTGCCCTAATGGCTTCCCATTCAGAAGGGTGAGATGGCAACCGGTCAAGAGGCTGCCATGTTTGCAAGTCCTTACACTCCTTGAAAATCCCACACATCATCCTGAAAGACCTCCACAAATGGTTGGTCTCCTTTGACTGGGTCAAAACATTTGCAGTAACCTGTTCTTGACCAGTTTTTAATTCATTTAGGATCTTGGAGTCTTCATCCAAACCAGACACAACCTTTTCCTTTACTTCCTCATCCTTCTTTTTCAAATTCTCTACTTCAGTTGTGAGCTTATCCAAAGATTGAGCATGAAGAGATACCTGGGTGTTCAAACTTTCAATGCTGCCTCTCAACTGGTTGATCTCACTGGTGAGTGAGGCCAGATCAACCTGAGGAGTGGCCAGCTTGGTGATCTCAGACATCACCCTTTCAATCAATTGTTATTCTCTAGCACCCAGCGTATCCTCTATCTTCTGACCAACTGAAGTCATCAACTGCTCTCCAAGTTCAGTTACATTTAGGCCAGGTTTTTCAATCAATTCCTTTACCTGCCTTTCAATCTCTTTCAAATCAACTTCTGATGTTCTAACAGTGTTTCCCAGCAAGTTGGAGATTGAGGTTGTAACCTTGGAGTGAGTAAGGTCAAAGGCTTCCTTTAAAGTACCAGCCAGATTGTTGCAGCCAGTGACCAACTCATTCAGCTTGTTGAACACTAAGTCTTCATTTGATGATTGTTAATCCCCAGATCAACCACTTTAATGTTTGTCAAGTGATCCTTGTGGTATCTGGAGAAAGACTTGGTGTTTTTGTCAAGTGTCTTTTGAATCTCCTCCACCCTCGTAAGAAGGTTTTGGAGATCGGCTTGCAAAGAGACAACTTGACTGTCCAGTGACGAAGGAGAAGGTGTCACTGGACCAGCAGCAGTTACTACTGGAGCAACTGGAGGAGGCAAACTTAAAGAAGTCTCCTCAGTTGTCATACCAGCAGTTGAAGAAATATTAGGAGTGGTGGTAGAAGAAAGGACTGGAAAATCAATGTGTTGTTCATGCTGAGAATGCTCAGGTGTGAACAACGGCGGCGGTGGGGGTGGCATTTCTCGAAATATATTAGTAGGCATATTTTGTAGGGATGGTGAAAGTGAAATTGATGCATCTGGAAGCGAGACTGGAAATGAAGGGTTTTGATCTGGTACAGCAGAATCAAAAATCTCCAAGTCTGTTTCAGTTCCTTCAGAATCCGAAGACTCTATCAGGATTTCCTCGTCATTAACATTCATGTCCAGATCCATGAATGTAACTGAGGGCTGACCAGAAGGGTCAGTCTCCAGATGACCTTCCCCAGTTTCCTGGATGGGTGCATCTGTTGGAGGATCAGATACCGAAGTATCTTCACCAGGGATAAATGTGATTGGAGTTGCTTCAGTTATGGTTACTCTATCCTCAACCACAACATTAGACGAACTGGAGGGTCCCTCATTATTTTGAGGCCCGCCCAGTTATCTTTCTGACTCACCTTCAATAGGTGCATCAGTTTTGGCGAATGCCAGTTGCATTCGTTCTGGAATTTCGACCTCTCCAGCTTCAGATACCAGAGAGTCTAAATTCCTCAATAAATCTGGCCTAGTGAACGGTGAATCTGTATTTGAGTATGCTTCACTACCCAGAATTTGTTTAAAACAGAGAGAGAGAAACCTTGAGAAGGGGATACAAACACCCCTAGTGCCCTTCAGCTTTTGTACCAGGCTTCTAAACAGAATATCTGCAAAGTCTACTCTCAATCCATTCCACAAGCAGTAAGCCATCTCTGCTTGTGAGGAGTTAATCTGGTCAAGACCACCAGAACTCCCACCCATACTCTCCACCAGGTGGATGAAAAAATACCTCCATGAAGGTGTAAGACCCTTCATGGTCATCGCACCCTTCGTCTTCAAAACACCATTCTCCAAGCACTCCTTGTGTCCCATTTCAAGGAGGACTTGGCGAAAATTAATATTTGAGGGTAAGACGACTGGAGATTCACCCTCTCTCCAGTAATTGAGGTGTAAGGCATCCCTCAATACGTCAGCGGACAAGGTATACTGGATTGTTCCATCCTTTAATGTGAAACTGATGGAGGAACAATCGGAAGAAAGAGTGGCAGTGTACCAAAACTCACACAAGTAGTTGTGAAACAATTTGCGTGGGTTTAGAGAGAATGAGGGTCCTATTGGAGAATCCTTCAAAAAATTTTGGATTCTACCAATAAGGGTATTGGACCCTTGTGATCCTTGTAAGCTTGCCATCGGATTATTAGGATTTAGTTTGATGACAGAAGCATTACTAGGAGCACCAGATGCCGGTTTGACATCTGGTGAAGGAGCATATGGAACAGTCAAGAGATTTACATCTCTTGAACGGGATGATCTAGGTGCCATAGGAAAATGAAATTGAAATTTGGGAATTAGGGTTCTTGATTTGTGAAGCAGAGAGAGAAATGAAGCAATTTGATGATTGAGAAGTAAATGAAAGAATGTAGAAGGAAGTAAATGAGTTCGGAGTAAATAAGGGTATTTATAAGGGATTCAAGATCCCAATGAAATACCAAAATTATATTTTATTTAACAAAATCCATTTTGTAGATATTTTATCAAAAGAAGTTTGAATTTTGAAATAAACTCATAATTTGCCATGTCAACATTAAATGCTACCATGTCAGCATTAAATGCTACGACGGCTTATCTTACCCACGCACCCACTCACTTTTTATTTTCCCAATACAAACAGTTGTCAAGTACTAAAATAGCTTTAAACACGTCAGATCACGATACCAAGTGGTTTAAAACACTCGAGTACCATCACGTGTCACAAATATTGACCAAGTATTTCTAACGTTATAAAAAATAAGACAAGACTGAATCTGGTCACTGGAGGATCAGTCCAGTACCAGTTTCCAACTGAAGAGTTTTCCAGTTGCCATTTTCAAACAAAAACGAATTTTAGTCAGAAAATTATTTTGAGTCTTTCCCCCTAAAATGATGATCCAGAAATCGATTAGTGCCAGGATAGTATCACAAAGGCGTTCGATAGCCTGGCGAGCAAAGATTATCTGGACCTCCTCAACTGGAGAACTTCATTAGTGTCACTGACGCGTTCAATAACAAATAAAGCTCCAGTTTTAAGGATTTAACATTCCCAGTTCCCTGATGAGATGTTTGAAGGTTTTCTCATCGAGAGGTTTTGTAAAAACATCAGCTAACTGTTTGTCAGTGGGGATGAAATGTAATTCAATATCTCCTTTCATAACATGATCACGAATGAAATGATACCTGATGTCAATATGATTTGTTTTGGAGTGCATCACTGGATTGTGAGATATAGCAATTGCACTGGTGTTGTCATAAAAGATTGGGGTCCTTGTATACTTTTGACCATAATCTAGTAACTGGTTCTTGATCCAGAGAATCTGGGCACAGCAACTGGCCGCAGAAATGTACTCTGCCTCAGTAGTGGACATAGAGACTGAAGTCTGCTTCTTGCTGGTCCAACTTACCAGTTTTCCTCCAAGGAAATGACAACTACCAGTTGTTGATTTTCTATCTATCTTACAACCTGCATGATCTGAATCTGAATAACCCATTAGATCTAATCCTAAACCTTTGGGGTACCAAAGACCAAGATTAGGACACCCTTTCAGGTATCTAAAGATACGCTTTACAGCGTGCAAATGTGATTCTTTAGGGTTAGCCTGAAACCTGGCACATAGACATGTTGCAAACATTATATCTGGTCGACTAGTAGTTAAATACATCAGTGAACCAACCATACCACGATAGTCAGTTATGTTCACTGGTTTGCCAGTTGGGTCAGAGTCCAAATTTAATGGTGCTGCAATAGGTGTGTTTTTCGATGGGATTGAATCATATTTGTATTTTCTTAACAAATCTCTGACATATTTTCCTTGGTTTATGAAAATTCCATTTTCAGTTTGCTTAATCTGAAGACCTAAGAAAAATGTTAATTCACCCATTAAACTCATCTCATACTCAGATGACATGATTTTAGAAAACTTTTTACACATTGCATCATCAGTTGAGCCAAAAATAATGTCATCAACATAAATTTGTACCAATAAGATATTACCTCTTTCTTTCAAGATGAATAAGGTATTATCTATTGCACCTCTTTGAAAGCCATTTTTAAGAAGATGTTTAGTTAAAGTATCATACTAGGCTCTTGGGGCTTGTCTTAGACCATATAATGCTTTGTTCAGTCTATAAACCCAATAAGGATGCTTCTCATCGATGAAACCTGGAGTCTGCTTAACATAAACTTCTTCTTCCAATGTTCCATTAAGGAACGCACTTTTGACATCCATCTGGAAGACCTTGAACTGCAGATGGGCTGCATAAGCCAGAAATATTCTGATGGCTTCAAGTCTTGCAACTGGAGCAAAAGTTTCATCAAAGTCAACGCCCTCTGCTTGACAATAACCCTGGGCAACTAATCTGGCCTTGTTTCTTACAACATGGCCATCTTCATCCATCTTGTTTCGGTAGACCCATCTGGTACCAATGGGTTCTTTCTTTAACCCTGGTGGACAAGGAACAAGCTCCCAAACATTGTTCCTTTCAAACTGGACGAGCTCTTCTTGCATAGCTTCCACCCAGCTTGGGTCTGCCATAGCCTCGTCAATCTTCTTTGGTTCAATTAAAGATAGGAAGGTGACGTTTAAGCATTGCTCACTGGTGGCTCTTCTAGTCTGAACCCCACTATTTGGATCTTCCACAATCTGTTCAATTGGATGTGCTCGAGTCCATCTAGTGTATTGACTAGGCTGGTGCACAACAATATCAGTGCAAGTCACCTGGCGATCTTCTTCAGTTGCAGTAGCATCTGGAGGAGGATCAGTCCAAACTACTTTTATATCCTCATCAGAGTCAATGAGGTCACGATTTGCATCATGAAATTCTTCATTAAAAGGTATTTCTTGAAGAACTGGAGAAGTTGGAGTTTGAACTGGTGCTGATATTGGAGTGACACGTACATCAGATCCAATCACCAATTCTTGTGGTAAGTTGAAATTGATGGAGGGATAAAATGATGTGTCACTGGTGCTTTTCTTCTTCTTAACTGGTTCCAATTTGTTGTAACTGGAAACATCTTCTGGTGAAACAACTGACTGATGAACTTGGTCAGTTTCACCAAAATTGATTGGAACGACTGGAGTAATATCAAGGCTTGGTCTCTTGTTGATTGCTTCAGTTGATTTATCGAATGTGACATGAATTGTCTCATGAACCTTTTGGAGTCTATAATTATAAACTCTAACGGCCTTTCGAATATCTGAATAACCTAAAAAATGAGAAGGGGAAAGAAAAGGACGTTCACGGGGAGGGGAAAAAAGAGAGGAAAAGGAAGGAGTGGCCAGGAGTCGTGTGGTGATTGGGTAAGGTAAATCCTTGTTATATGTCACTGTGGGGCACGGTATTTTTGACCAAATTGGTCTTTTTTCTTAAAGATGTCCATAACAAGACCACATGGTCTCAATTTGTCCATACACGTAAATTTCCCATTTTTTAATACTTAAAAAACATGATGCTCAATCATTTATTTAAAGGAAAATGATTGATATGCCTAAGACATAGATTAAACATGTCTAATGCCCTAGATGTTTGACACATGTATCATGAGTTTTCTCTCTCTTAATCTTTACCATTCATCATAAAATGTGCCATCATCTTATTCTTAGGCATGTTTTTAGGCACACCATTTAGGCATATTAATCATTATCCTTATTTAAAATATTAAAAAATTAGCATGGGAAGAGTTTTTCACTTTAAATTGAATAGAGTTAATTACAGAAAGCGTCCCTATCGTGGACATCCACTTGCAGTTTTCGTCCTCAAGTTTAATAAATTACAGTTTTAGTCCAAAAAACTTTGCTCTGTCAACACTTTTGGTCCTGACCATAAACGTCTGTTAAAAAGAAGGTCACGTGTTTGGCACGTGATGGGTAATCTCGTAATTTGGCTTAGAGTTAATTACAGAAATCGTCCCTATCGTGGACATCCACTTGCAGTTTTCGTCCTCAAGTTTAATAAATTACAGTTTTAGTCCAAAAAACTTTGCTCTGTCAACACTTTTGGTCCTGACCATAAACGTCTGTTAAAAAGAAGGTCACGTGTTTGGCACGTGATGGGTAATCTCGTAATTTGGCTTAGAGTTAATTACAGAAATCGTCCCTATCGTGGACATCCACTTGCAGTTTTCGTCCTCAAGTTTAATAAATTACAGTTTTAGTCCAAAAAACTTTGCTCTGTCAACACTTTTGGTCCTGACCATAAACGTCTGTTAAAAAGAAGGTCACGTGTTTGGCACGTGATGGGTAATCTCGTAATTTGGCTTAGAGTTAATTACAGAAATCGTCCCTATCGTGGACATCCACTTGCAGTTTTCGTCCTCAAGTTTAATAAATTACAGTTTTAGTCCAAAAAACTTTGCTCTGTCAACACTTTTGATCCTGACCATAAACGTCTGTTAAAAAGAAGGTCACGTGTTTGGCACGTGATGGGTAATCTCGTAATTTGGCTTAGAGTTAATTACAGAAATCGTCCCTATCGTGGACATCCACTTGCAGTTTTCGTCCTCAAGTTTAATAAATTACAGTTTTAGTCCAAAAAACTTTGCTCTGTCAACACTTTTGGTCCTGACCATAAACGTCTGTTAAAAAGAAGGTCACGTGTTTGGCACGTGATGGGTAATCTCGTAATTTGGCTTAGAGTTAATTACAGAAATCGTCCCTATCGTGGACATCCACTTGCAGTTTTCGTCCTCAAGTTTAATAAATTACAGTTTTAGTCCAAAAAACTTTGCTCTGTCAACACTTTTGGTCCTGACCATAAACGTCTGTTAAAAAGAAGGTCACGTGTTTGGCACGTGATGGGTAATCTCGTAATTTGGCTTAGAGTTAATTACAGAAATCGTCCCTATCGTGGACATCCACTTGCAGTTTTCGTCCTCAAGTTTAATAAATTACAGTTTTAGTCCAAAAAACTTTGCTCTGTCAACACTTTTGAACTCTTGTGAACAACTTTATTGACCGCTGATTTGAAATATAAAACATACATGAATATAATTAATGGTCTTCAACAAATATTTTAAATAGAGTTGATCAAGTAATAAATATTTAAATATTTAAATTTCAAAAACAACTAGTATTTAAATTTCACAAATCATTATATTATATGAGTGGGATTTAATATTAACAATACAAACTTAAAGGCTAAAAAAAACTTTTAGAAAGAGTTTTCGGCTTTACAATACAAAAAGTCAAAAAACAAAAATTGGGTTATTTTATCGCTTTGAATGGAAAAATCGGCTGGTTAAACCGATGAATCGTTTGCCTTTTAAAAAAAAAAAAAAAAAAAAACTAATTAAACCGGTCAACAAACAACACACATGTTAAACTAGTTCAACTAGCTGGAAGCAGTTATAAAACACTAGATCAAGGTTTGGGGCTCACTAGTTCAAATAGCAACAAATAACAACCATAACCAAAGTTTTTTTTAATAGGTATTTCGATGTGCCTGATTTGTGAGACTTTAAACTACATAGATATTTAGCTTAATTGTATTGTGTTTGGAGAATGTTTAATATGAGATTTTATTTTTTATTCTTGGTTAAAAAAAAAAGATTCTTATAAAATAATTAACCATTGTGTGTTACGAAACGTGTATGTCCCCAGGACTTCCTCCATTTGCTCTCAAGTTAAATACAATTAATAAAAGCCTCCATTTGCCATCTTCTATAGTGTAATTAGAGTTGTTTAAATGAATGGTTGATAGAAATTGTGTATAGTTTAAAAGATGGTCGAACCACATCAACCACCAAGTGTTTTCGACATGGTAGAAAATGTCTTACTTTGTCATTATTACTGAAGATATGGCCCGACTTTTTTACTTGATCAAACCATCAAGGGTACAAGGAGGCAGAAAACTACCAGGATGATGCGTAAATCACGCGACAAACGACAGCGGAAGACTATTTTTGGTATTTTCTGGATTTTATATGAAATAAACAATCAAACAAGACAATAAAAAAAAATGATAGATAAAGAATCCACCACCAAGACTCGTAAAGGCTAAACCACCAGAATCAAGGATAAGGAAACACTCCGCCCCACCACTACAACCGATAAAGGTCTAGCCACCACGATTATAGATAAAGGAAACCGAAGATTTAAAAGACCTCACCACAATATTTGATAAAGAACAAGTCACCACAAATATTGATAAAGGGGTCACTTCTAACCACCAAGATCAAAGATCTATAAAGGTAAAAGAAGATTTGTAAGAAATAGAGGTTGCTCTATTAATTTTCATTCAACATCAACTAACTACAATGAGAGATAAAACCTCTATTTATAGCCACATGCTCTACCTAGGAATCATCGACAAAAATTAAAATATTACAATAAAAGCTGTCATGTGCAAGCCACTAACTAGTTTGGACCAATAAGACATGGACACGTAAGCTTCTAGAAACATTTCCCTGCAAGTGGTCCCATAATATTGTTAGAAACGTCACACGCGCCTTCCTTAACAACTGACATTCTTCTTTATTGGGCCCACAAACGACTTTAGTGGGGACTTTATTATTTGGCAACTGGAACATAGATCTGGACCACCACTAGAGATAAAATCTGGAGCACTTCACTGGAGGACCTTCAGTAGTGGTCACTGGAGCATCCATCTGGAGCAGTCATCTGGAGCTTGCAACTGGAGGACCTTCAGTAGTGGTCACTGGAGCATCCATCTGGAGCAGTCATCTGGAGAAGTGTTACCACTGGTGACTGGACTGATTCAGAAAAGACTTGTCTGAAATGGGCTACTGCTGGAAGGATCAACATGGCTTGTTCAGATTGCATGATCAGTTCAGTTGACTTCTTCAGTTCACTGGACTCCTCCAGTTCAGTGAATCTGGACATTTCCGCATCATTCTCCCCCTCTGAAAAGAGACTTGTCCTCAAGTCTTCGAGGTACTCATCCTCCAGATAAGGCATCAGATCTCCCACATTAAAAGTACTTGAAACTGCCATGTCTCCAGGTAACTCAACCTTGTAAGCATTATCGCCATATCTTTCCAGAATCTTGAACGGACCTTCAGCTCTGGGCATCAGTTTACTCTTTCTCTTCGCTGGAAACCTTTCTTTTCTCAGATGCACCCACACAAGATCACCTGGTGAAAAACTGGGCTGCTTTCTATTCTTGTTTGCTCTGGTCTTGTAACTGGCATTTGCCTTCTCTATTCTGGCCTTTACTTCTCCATGAATTTTCTTTATTTCTTTTGCTCTGGTTTCGGCTTCAATGCTTGCTTTTGGTTCAATCGAAAAGGGAATTAAATCAATGGGAGTCAGTGGATTGACACCATAGCATATTTCAAACGGAGATTTACTGGTAGAATAGTTAGGAGCTCTGTTGAAAGCGAATTCAGCATGAGCAAGCTTCAGATCCCAATCCTTCAATGTCTTCTTCACCAGTGTTCTTAACAGCATACCGATTGTTCTGTTGGTAACTTCAGTCTGTCCATCAGTCTGGGGATGGTGAGACGTACTGAACAACAATCTGGTACCCATTAACCTCCATAGGGTCTTCCAGAAATAACTCAAGAACTTCACATCTCGATCTGACACAATCGTCTTGGGGATTCCATGCAACCTGACAATCTCCTTAAAGAATAAATTTGCTACTGCTGAAGCATCATTGGTTGTGTTACAAGCAATAAAATGTGCCATTTTTGAAAACCTATCAACAACCACCATTATCGAATCTTTTCCCCTCTGGGTTCTGGGCAGTGCAACAATGAAATCCATACTGAGATCTTCCCATGGCTGGTTTGGAACTGGAAGAGGAGTATACAAACCCTTGTGAAAAGTAGTCTTCGTCTGGTGACAAGTTGGACAGCGACTGATAAGACTCTGGACATCCTTCAGTAGACTTGGCCAGTAGAAGTGTTCAGTGAGGATCTCTCCAGTCTTGTTAATGCCAAAATGGCCAGCTAAACCTCCTCCATGTGCTTCTCTTATCAACAAATCTCTGATTGAACCTCGGGGAATGCACAACTTTCCATTCTTAAATAAGAAACCATCTTGTATAGTAAATGGTCCTTTCTGGTTAGCTTCAGTGAGGTGATCAGCAAAGTCTGGATCAGTGGCATACAATTCCTTAATGAAAGAAAATCCAAGAACTCTTGCTTCCAGGATAGATAACAGTAAGTATCTTCGTGACAATGCATCAGCAACAACATTACAAACTCCAGCCTTATGTTTCGAAACAAATGAATAAGACTGTAAGAATTCTACCCATTTGGCATGTCTGGCATTAAGCTTGTGTTGGCCATTTATGAACTTCAGGGCTTCATGATCAGAGAATAAGACAAACTGCTTTGGCTTCAGATAATGTGACCAGTGAGTGATAGCACATAATTGCATAAAACTCCTTGTCATAAGTGCTATACTTCAGTTTAGAGCCATTGAGCTTTTCACTGAAATATGCAACTGGACGCCCGGCTTGTACCAGAACTGCACCAATACCTACTCCACTTGCATCACATTCGAGCTCAAATAGTCTATCAAAATCTGGTAAGGATAAGACTGGAGCTGAACTGAGCTTATCCTTTAGTGCTTCAAACGCCAGTTGGGCTGAACTTGGCCAGTTGAACACACCTTTCTTCAGACAGTCAGTAATTGGAGCTACAACTGTAGAGAAATTCTTGATAAATCTTCTATAAAATGACGCCAGTCCATGAAAACTTCTTACTTCAGTGATTGTGGTTGGAACTGGCCATGATCTAATGGCATCAACCTTAGAGGGATCCATAGAAATTCCTTCTTTCGAGACCACATACCCCAGAAATATCACACTCTCCACCATGAAGTCACATTTCTCCAGTTTGCCATACAACTGGTGTCTTCTCAACAGTTCAAATACACTCTTCAGATGATTAACATGTTCAGCTTCAGATTTTTCTACGACCAGTAACATCATAACTGGAGAGCCTTCAGATAACTCTTCTTCGACTTCAGCTTGAGACAAAAACAAAGGCTTACTGGGCTAGTCTTTCTTGACTTTCATCAGTTCATTAGGCTTCAAAGAAGTCAGTGTGACTTTCTTTCCACTTATTCTCAAAGAATACGAGTTCATTCGACCATCATGAAGAACATAATTATCAAATAACCATGGTCGACCCAACAAAATATGACAAGCATCCATAGGTACAACATCACAAACAATTTTGTCTTGATAAACTTCTATAAAATGACGCCAGTCCATGAAAACTTCTTACTTCAGTGATTGTGGTTGGAACTGGCCATGATCTAATGGCATCAACCTTAGAGGGATCCATAGAAATTCCTTCTTTCGAGACCACATACCCCAGAAATATCACACTCTCCACCATGAAGTCACATTTCTCCAGTTTGCCATACAACTGGTGTCTTCTCAACAGTTCAAATACACTCTTCAGATGATTAACATGTTCAGCTTCAGATTTTGAGTATACCAGAATATCATCAAAATATACAACAACAAACTGACCAATGAGTGGCCTGAGAACTTCGTTCATCAATCTCATGAAAGTACTGGGAGCATTAGATAAGCCAAAAGGCATAACTAACCATTCATACAATCCTCCCTTGATCTTGAAAGCAGTTTTCCACTCATCTCCATCCTTCATCCTTATCTGGTGATAGCCACTTCTGAGATCAATCTTGGAAAATACCCTGGAGCCATGTAACTCATCAAGCATATCATCCAACCTGGGAATGGGATATCTATACTTAATGGTTATATTGTTGATGGCCCTGCTATCAACACACATTCTCATCGTACCATCTTTCTTTGGGACCAGAAGAGCTGGTACTGAACAAGGACTCATACTTGCTCTCACATACCCTTTCTCAACCAATTCATCGACTTGCCTCTGTAACTCTTTAGCTTCATTAGGTGAACATCTGTAAGCAGCTTTGTTTGGAAGAACTGAACCTGGAACCAAGTCAATCTGGTGCTCAATTCCTCTTACTGGTGGCAAACCTTCAGGTAGGTCTTCTGGGAAAACATCAGTGAATTCCTTCAGTAAAGTCTTCAGGAGACTGGGGACACCAGTGAACTCCTTCTCTTCAGATTTTTCTACGACCAGTAACATCATAACTGGAGAGCCTTCAGATAACTCTTCTTCGACTTCAGCTTGAGACAAAAACAAAGGCTTACTGGGCTAGTCTTTCTTGACTTTCATCAGTTCATTAGGCTTCAAAGAAGTCAGTGTGACTTTCTTTCCACTTATTCTCAAAGAATACGAGTTCATTCGACCATCATGAAGAACATAATTATCAAATAACCATGGTCGACCCAACAAAATATGACAAGCATCCATAGGTACAACATCACAAACAATTTTGTCTTGATAAACTGATCCAATTGAAAACGGGATAGTAACTTGACGATTAACTTTTACCTCTGACCCTTCACTGAGCCATTGCAACTTGTAAGGTCTAGGGTGCTTAACTGTAGGTAGCTGTGACAACCGCCAAAATTTCAGGTTGACTAATTTACTATTATGTGTGCTATTTAAAAGTTTCTGTACATCAAACAATATGAACAAACATTTTATGGCATAATAAACTGAACAAATATTTTTAATAAATTATGGATAATTATTGCCAAGAACTCAAATAGTTATTTGAGAGCTGCTTGTAAATATTTTTTCATACTTATACTATCAATAACTGTATTTATGAATAGTGACCGTGAATAGTGAACGTGAATAGTACCGTGAATAGTAACGGTGAATATTAAAGATAAAAAGTAAATTTTAAATAGTAAAGGTAAAAAGTAAATTTTAAATAGTAAAGGTAAAAAGTAAATTTTAAATAGTAAAGGTAAAAATAAATTGTAAATAGTAAAGGTAGAAAGTAAATTGTAAAAAGGTAATAAAATAAAATAATATAAAGGTGGGACCCACGTCAAATAATTTAAACTCAGAGCATACCCAGTGGGTTCGTCCCTGGGCTCGTTCGACAACCTCGGACGAGTCCACACGTTGGGTGGGACTCGTCCCTGGTTCGTCCGCCTTGCTCGTCCGGGGGATTAGTCCCTGCAGGGACGAGACTTTTTTTTTTTTTTTGTTTTTTTTTGTTTTTTAATTCTATATACAAAGAAGAAGACAAAAAAATTAGTGGGTCCAAGACTAGTCCTTGAGGGATGAGTGCATTGGGTGTATTTTGGGGGGATTAGTCCTTGGAGTGTTTTTTGCTGATGTGGCGCTGACAGGGACTAGTCTTTGGTGGATGAGTCCTGGGCATTGGGTACCCTCTCAATTGAATCTGATTTCCGAATAAATTCAAAAGTGAATAGTGCTGAATAGTAAACATCGCTTTCATACTTTATTCTTATAATATAAACGTCCAAAACCCGCTCACATGGGTTAGTTGAGTAAAAATTATTAAAATGAAAGTTGTAGATCTTAATTTTCTGATCTTATAGAAACTTGAATTTTCTCAATAGGAGCCCGTATGCATAATTTAGGATTAAAACAATGTATAAATATATACTACTAGTATAAAAGAAATCTATCATTAGAAACGTCCAAGAAGTAGTGGAAAACACACTTGTATCTACTTTATAATTTAAAATTTATAATCATGAATCACGGGTCTAGTTCACTAAATGTATGGACAAAAATAATACTATATATATACATACCCCTTATTCATGATTAACTTTAGAATATAATAATAATAAAATTTTAAAAACACGTTTCTTTTCTCTCGTAGAATTCAAAGGCTGCGTTTTTTTTCTTTTCTGGCGAGTAAAGTATATTAATAAAATATTTAAACGAACGAATTTGTTTCGCCTATAAATAGCCGACGATATTAAACCATAAAACTCGTACCAACATATATTCACTTCTAAATTTCTCTCTTATAATCACACAAGATTAAGTACGTCTAAGTGATCTTTCTTCTACAACACTAAGGTGAGTCTCCATATTTCCCTTTTCAGTTATTTATACATTTATTTGGGGACTGAGATACATGCAATAAAACTATTTGTTATACTTATATGTATATTTTCAAAGTTATATACTTATATGTATATTTACAAATATATATATATTATATTATATATATTTGTAATATACTATATATATTTACAAATTTATATATTATATATATTTTGTAACTCTGCTTTATTTATTTTACCTTCGGGGTAAAATACAAACTCTTTACTGTTATGATGAACACAAGTATTTTCAGAAATGTATATATGGTTGATTCTAAGTTGCTCTGTTCAATTAAAGACCTCTCTATCATGAACGATTAATTATGGAAACATAAACGTGGGTATATTGAATAGTACTATTGGGGTAGGCACCCCTATCCGTGTTGGTCATACCAACTGGATACGGATGCATTATATTTGGAAAGCTTAGGGTACCCTGAACAAGGTACCTACTTCGGAGGCAAATAAACACACACTTGTCTAGTTTCGGTTCATGAGCTTAGAACTTGATGTATACAGTATCTACTCTTATATTCTATTTGATCCATTGTGTGATCAAATAGTTACTTTAAATCTTGTGGTTCATACTTTATATTTTAATTAAAACATATGATACTCTTTGCTGATATTGTATCATAACTATTTGACATTGCGGTAAGGCAATGGTCACACTGAACTCTGACATTTTGTGAAACTATATTTTCTATATGAAAAACTTATGGAACTCACCAACTTTATGTTGACGTATTTTAGCATGTATTCTCAGGTACCTAGACGATACTCTATACATGGGACATTTTTCCGCTGCATACAACATACTGGACCATGGCCTACCCTCAAACTCTAGTAAAGACAAGTCAATTTGCTAAAGTCTCTGTCTACTGTTTAATATTGTTTAATATTAAATAAATGTTTTCAAGAATAATATCTTTCATAAATTGTAATATAAATTGTGAACAATGCTTTTATATAAATGTATTTTAAAACGACAACGTTTTGTGTCATTCAGTATATCTTGTGTTGTGAATCCATGTAAGTCATACCCCGTCTAGGGCGGGTGTGACAGATTGGTATCAGAGACCAAGTTATAGTGAACTAGGTAGCAAATTGATGGACCTAGACTATAACCCCATATAGAACAACACCCACATACATGCATAATTTTATGAATAATCCCTACTTGATTATATGTTTAGAATATATAATTTAATGTATATTATATATATATATATATATATATATATATAGCAACAGAGTAATGTCGGGATTCGTAGTGGAATACTTATCCGATCGTGAGGAAGAGATTACATCTCGATCACCTCCACCTGTACTTGAACCCTCCGACTCTCCTCGTCATATAGTAAATCAGCCAATGGAGGAGACCGATCACGTTGGAGAAGAAGCTGATAACGCACTTGTCCCTGGACCAAACACTACTGTCACCACTAATGCTTTTACTAGCACTACGCCTACTTTTACTTTTTCAAATCCATCTGGGGAAGGTCCTTCAAGTTCACGAAGGATCCGAACGCCTAGATATCCGATGTTTAACCACCCTCAGTCACGACGTACTCGACTTACTCATCCTGAACCACCCGCTCAGCGGCTGCGGAGATCTATTAATGCTATACCAAGATTTCTGGCGGAATGGAGATTTGAAGAAGGACTCCTTAACTCTGACCAGTTCAGAAGAGCTGAAGGTCCAACCAATATTCCTGCATTAACCATGGAACCTTTGCATGACACTGTCCCTACATTGGTCCTACGCATAGTCCGAGCAGAAAAGTGTATTACGGAGTTGAGGGAAAGAACAAACATACTGCGGAGGAAGGTGGAAAATCAAGATAATATGATAGTCGCACTGGAAGGTGAGATGGAGGAAGCTCACTTCAGGATACATGGTCTTGAAGACACCGTGTTGGAACTACAGGAGAAGATAACAAGATTTGAAGCTATGTTTGAGGCTATATCGAGAGCCACTACTATAACCCCATCTACTCTGTCACAGTAGATATTGTCTAGTTACTTACTATTTACGGCGTATGTGTCGGGAAATGTAATTTTAGATAAAATAATGGATTCTTGAGATGTTTATATCTCAAAGTTTGTTATCCAATAAATCTACTATTTTTATCTTGATTTACACTTCTTTTAGTCATAACTATTGAATTGTGGTTATGGTATGATGTGGTAGTATCTCATCAATTTCTTTATTTATATTTAAGGATCCGGCCGTCAAAAGAAGTACCAGAAATGGACGCAACAGATATTGCTAGAATTGTAGCAGAAAGTATAGCAGTAGCTTTTGCAACTCAAGCCGCAAACAATAATCATGACAATAATGGTACACCTAGAGGTTGTACTTACAGAGAATTTCAACAATGTAAACCCATTATATACAATGGTAAAAAAAAAAAAAAAAAAAAAAAAAAAAAAAAAACAATGTAAACCCATTATATACAATGGTACTGAAGGAGCAATTGCACTCATCCGATGGTTCGAGAAACTGGAGTCTATATTTCGTGTTAGTAACTGCGCTGAAGATAGCCGAGTAAAATATGCTACCTGCACACTACAAGATCAAGCTCTTACCTGGTGAATGAGTACGCCACTACAGTAGGAATTGATGCAGCTTATGCAATGTCATGGGAAGATTTGAAGGAACGTATGAAAGCCAAGTATTGCCCGAGGAGCGAAATTCAAAAAATGGAGGTAGAATTTCATAATTTGAAGACGAAGGGATACGAAGTATCTGAATACACCAATCGCTTTCATGAGTTGGCACTTCTTTGCCCAACCATGGTTACACCCGATTATAAGAAGATTGAGCAGTACATTTCTGGACTTCCACCAAAGATTCAGGATTTGATCACTGCTACCGAAACCACTTGACATCGAACATGCGGTTCGGTTGGCAAACAGTTTGGCTGACAAAGCAAAACTTCGTGCAAATACAGAAGGAAAGTCTGGTGATCAAAAAGGGTTCAATAAGAAAAGGAGATGGGAAGATAACTTTGGGAAGAATCAAGGGGATCAACAGACAAAGAGACCTGCTCATACCTCAGGACCATCATCAAATAATGGTTATATAGGAACCAGGCCATATTGCAATAGGTGTACTTTACATCACACCGGTCCTTGCACAGTACAATGCAATAATTTCAAGAAAATTGGTCATCTGGCCAAGAACTGTAGAATCCCTAATCCAACTGTCAACAATGGAACAAAAATAAGATGTTATGAGTGTGGTGAAGAAGACATTTCAGGAATAAATGTCCAAAGCTGAGAAACAACAACAACAACGGAAACAACAACAATAACAACCACAACAACAACAATCGAAACAACAACAACAACAACAACAACAACAATCGAAACAACAACACAGCAACAACCACAACAACAACAATGCTCGAGGAAGGGCATTCATGATCAATGCGGGAGAAGCCCGCCAAGACCCAAACATCGTCACGGGTATGTTTCATCTGAATAATCATTGTGTCTCTGCTTTATTTGATCCTGGTGCCGATAGAAGTTTTGTGTCAAGTAAAATTATTCACCTGCTTTCAATTATACCTACCCCATTAGATGCTAAGTATTATGTAGAATTAGCAAATGGTAAAATGATCGAAGTCGAAAGCATAATCCAAGGTTGTACCTTAGAATTAGCAAAAGAATTATTTTCTATAGATCTAATACCATTTGAAATAGGAAGCTTTGATATTATCATTGGTATGGACTGGTTGTCTAAAAACCAAGCAGAAATAGTCTGTCACGAAAAAGTTGTTCGAATTCCAATTGCAAACGGTGAGAAGTTGATTATCCAAGGCGATAAGAATGGAGTACGATGTAACATTATATCTTGCATGAAGACTCAGAAGTATCTCAGAAAGGGATACCAGGCAATCCTAGCCCATATATCGGAGAAAAAGACTCCGGAGAAACGGCTTGAAGACATACCCATCGTACGAGATTTTCCAGAAGTCTTTCCTGAAGACTTGCCTGGTCTTCCACCAATCCGGCAGGTGGAATTCAAAATAGACTTAGTACCTGGTGCTGCACCAGTGGCACGAGCACCATATCGATTAGCTCCTTCCGAAATGAAAGAACTTGCAAGTCAATTGCAAGAACTTTTAGAGAAAGGATTCATTCGACCGAGTTCCTCACCTTGGGGAGCTCCAGTCTTGTTCGTCAAGAAGAAAGACGGATCTTTTCGCATGTGTATGACTATAGGGAGTTGAATAAGTTGACGGTTAAAAACCGGTACCCACTTCCTAGGATCGATGACCTGTTTGACCAATTACAAGGGTCGAGTTGTTACTCAAAAATCGATCTTAGATCCGGTTACCATCAGCTTAGAGTTTCAGAAGAAGACATTCCCAAGACGGCGTTTAGAACCCGCTATGGCCATTACGAGTTTGAAGTGATGCCATTTGGTTTGACGAATGCACCCGCAGTTTTCATGGACCTCATGAACCGTGTGTGCAAACCATATTTAGATAAGTTTGTTATCGTATTCATAGATGACATTCTAATCTATTCTAAAACCAAAGAAGAGCACGAGGTACATCTGAAGAAAATTTTGGAACTACTCAAGAAGGAAGAATTGTACGCAAAGTTTTCAAAATGAGAATTCTGGATTCGTACAGTACAATTCTTAGGCCATGTCATTGATAGTCAAGGAATTCATGTAGATCCTGCCAAGATCGTGGCTATTAAGAACTGGGAAGCACCGAAAACACCAACAGAAATACGACAATTTTTAGGTCTTGCTGGCTGTTATAGAAGATTCATCGAGAATTTTTCTAAGATAGCCCAACCTTTAACGTCGTTGACTCAAAAAGACAAGAAGTTTGCCTGGGAAGATAAACAAGAAAAAACATTTCAACTGCTGAAGGAGAAGCTCTGTAGTGCTCCGATTTTGTCACTACCCGAAGGAACGGATAATTTTGTGGTATACTGCGACGCATCTCATCAAGGATTGGGATGTGTGTTGATGCAGAAAGATAAGGTGATAGCCTATGCCTCGCGTCAACTTAAGGTGCACGAGAAAAACTACACGACTCATGATCTTGAACTAGGAGCTGTAATATTCGCTCTAAAGATTTGGAGACACTATTTATATGGTACAAAGTGTACTATATTCACCGACCATAAAAGCCTCCAACATATTTTTGACCAGAAAGATTTGAACATGAGGCAACGTAGATGGGTGGAATTGCTCAGTGATTACGATTGTGAAATTCGTTATCATCCGGGCAAAGCAAACATTGTAGCAGTTGCTTTAAGTCGTAAAGAAAGAGTAAAGCCACTTCGAGTACGAGCTTTAAGTATGACCATTCATACTCATCTTACTTCCCAAATTCTTGAAGCTCAACTTGAAGCATTAAAGAAAGACAATCTCAAAGAGAAGCTTTGAGGGGGATGGAAGAGCAATTTGAAGTTAGACCCGATGGAACCCGGTATTTTTCTAACCGGATTTGGCTACCAAGCTATGGAGATTTAAGAAACTTGGTGATGAACGAATCACACAAGTCAAGATATTCGATACATCCTGGATCAGATAAGATGTATCATGGACTAAAAAATTATACTGGTGGCCTAACATGAAAGCTGACATAGCCACCTATGTTAGCAAATGTCTAACATGCAAAGGTGAAGGCAGAGCATCAAAAGCCATCTGGATTGCTACAACAACCAGAGATTCCCCAGTGGAAGTGAGAATGTATAGCCATGGACTTTATCACAAAGTTACCGAAGACTGCTAATGGTTGTGATACGATATGGGTAATTGTAGACCGACTCACTAAGTCTGCACATTTCTTGCCCATAAAATAGACTGATAAAACGAGCAAGCTGGCTAGATTGTACATAAAGGAAGTAGTATCACGACATGGAATACCTATTTCGATTATTTCTGATAGGATAGTCATTTTACTTCCAGATTTTGGCAGACACTACAGAAAGCTTTAGGTACACGGTTAGATATGAGCACTGCATACCACCCGCAGACCGATGGTCAAAGTGAAAGGACCATTCAAACGCTTGAAGACATGTTGCGCGCTTGCATAGTTGATTTTGGGAATGGTTGGGAAAAACTACTTGCCTTTGTGTGAGTTCTCATACAACAACAGTTACCACACTAGCATCAAGGCTGCACCATTTGAGGCACTGTATGGGAGAAAATGTCGTTCACCCATCTGTTGGGTTTGAATTAGGTGACAAAATTCCAGTAAAGAAAAACAGTCCAATTACAGGTCCTGAACTCATTCATGAGACTACTGAAAAGATCGTACAGATACATAATCGATTAAAAGCAGCAAGAGATCGTCAAAAGAACTATGCTGATGTAAGAAGAAAGCCTTTGGAATTTCAAGTAGGAGACAAGGTTATGCTGAAAGTATCTCCTTGGAAAGGAGCCATCCGTTTTGGAAAACGAGGTAAGCTAAACCCGAGGTATATTGGACCTTTCGAAGTACTAGAAAGAATTGGTCCAGTAGCTTATAGGCTTAGACTGCCACAAGAACTTAGCCGTATACACGATGTGTTTCACGTCTCAAACTTGAAAAAGTGTTTGTCTGACGAAAAACAAATTATTCCACTGGAAGAACTTCGAATGGATGACAAGTTCACTTTGTTGAAGAACCAGTAGAGATCATGGATAGGGAAGCCAAGCAGTTGAAACAGAGTCGAATTCCTATTGTCAAAGTCCGATGGAATTCAAAGCGAGGTCCTGAGTTTACCTGGGAACGTGAGGATCAAATGAAACAAAAGTATCCTCACTTGTTCGAAAAAGCCTTACATTCCAACCACAGGTGCTAAATTTCGGGACGAAATTTAAATAACTGGGGGAGAATGTGACAACCGCCAAAATTTCAGGTTGACTAATTTACTATTATGTGTGCTATTTAAAAATTTCTGTACATCAAACAATATGAACAAACATTTTATGGCATAATAAACTGAACAAATATTTTAATAAATTATGGATAATTATTGCCAAGAACTCAAATAGTTATTTGAGAGCTGCTTGTAAATACTTTTTCATACTTATACTATCAATAACTGTATTTATAAATAGTGATCGTGAATAGTGACCGTGAATAGTGAACATGAATAGTACCGTGAATAGTAACGGTGAATATTAAAGATAAAAAGTAAATTTTGAATAGTAAAGGTAAAAAGTAAATTTTGAATAGTAAAGGTAAAAAGTAAATTTTAAATAGTAAAGGTAAAAAGTAAATTTTAAATAGTAAAGGTAAAAGTAAATTGTGTAAAAAGTAATAAAATAAAATAATATAAAGGTGGGACCCACGTCAAATAATTTAAACTCAACGTTGAATCTGATTTCCGAATAAATTCAAAAGTGAATAGTGCTGAATAGTAAACATCGCTTTCATACTTTATTCTTATAATATAAACGTCCAAAACCCGCTCACATGGTTAGTTGAGTAAAAATTATTAAAATGAAAGTTGTAGATCTTAATTTTCTGATCTTATAGAAACTTGAATTTTCTCAATAGGAGCCCGTATGCATAATTTAGGATTAAAACAATGTATAAATATATACTACTAGTATAAAAAAAATCTATCATTAGAAACGTCCAAGAGGTAGTGGGAAACACACTTTTATCTACTTTATAATTTAAAATTCATAAATTATGAATCACGGGTTTAGTTCACTAGATATATGGACAAAAAGAATACTATATATATACATACCCCTTATTCATGATTAACTTTAGAATATAATAATAATAAAATTTTAAAAACACGTTTCTTTTCTCTCGTAGAATTCAAAGGCTGCGTTTTTTTTTCTTTTCTGCGAGTAAAGTATATTAATAAAATATTTAAATGAACGATTTCGTTCATCTATAAATAGCAGCTAATATTCAACCATAAAACTCGCACCAACATATATTCACTTCTAAATATTCTCTCTTATAATCACACAAGATTAAGTACGTCTAAGTGATCTTTCTTCTACAACACTAAGGTGAGTCTCCATATTTCCCTTTTCAGTTATTTATACATTTATTTGGGGACTGAGATACATGCAATAAAACTATTTGTTATACTTATATGTATATTTTCAAAGTTATATTATATGTAATATACTTATATGCATATTTACAAATTTATATATTATATATATTTTGTAACTCTGCTTTATTTATTTTACCTTCGGGGTAAAATACAAACTCTTTACTGTTATGATGAACACAAGTATTTTCAGAAATGTATATATGGTTGATTCTAAGTTGCTCTGTTCAATTAAAGACCTCTCTATCATGAACGATTAATTATGGAAACATAAACGTGGGTATATTGAATAGTACTATTGGGGTAGGCACCCCCATCCGTGTTGGTCATACCAACTGGATACGGATGCATTATATTTGGAAAGCTTAGGGTACCCTGAACAAGGTACCTACTTCGGAGGCAAATAAACACATACTTGTCTAGTTTCGGTTCATGAGCTTAGAACTTGATGTATACGGTATCTACTCTTATATTCTATTTGATCCATTGTGTGATCAAATAGTTACTTTAAATCTTGTGGTTCATACTTTATATTTTAATTAAAACATATGATACTCTTTGCTGATATTGTATCATAACTATTTGACATTGCGGTAAGGCAATGGTCACACTGAACTCTGACATTTTGTGAAACTATATTTTCTATATGAAAAACTTATGGAACTCACCAACTTTATGTTGACGTATTTTAGCATGTATTCTCAGGTAACTAGACGATACTCTATACATGGGACATTTTTCCGCTGCATACAACATACTAGACCATGGCCTACCCTCAGACTCTAGTAAAGACAAGTCAATTTGCTAAAGTCTCTGTCTACTGTTTAATATTGTTTAATATTAAATAAATGTTTTCAAGAATAATATATTTCATAAATTGTAATATAAATTTGTGAACAATGCTTTTATATAAATGTATTTTAAAACGACAACGTTTTGTGTCGTTCAGTATATCTTGTGTTGTGAATCCATGTAAGTCATACCCCGTCTAGGGCGGGTGTGACAGTAGCGCCAGTTTCTCTATAATGTAAGTTGAAGCAGCATTTGCACAACTCCCACCATCAATGATCAGATCACAAACTTTTCCTTTGACTGTGCATCTGGAGTGAAAAATGTTCTCCCTCTGGGCAGTATCAGTGGTAACTTCATCAGTATGCATCACTCTTCTGACAACCAACATTTCTCCAACATCTGCACCAACATAAGACTCTTCATCTTCTTCTTCATCATACACTGGCTCACCTTCTTCAGTGTCAACATCTGGTAAACATTCAATTTCTCTGGCAGTCAAGGCTCTTTGATTAGGACACTGGGCCTGGAAGTGACCAAAGCCATGGCACTTGAAACATTTTCTTCCAACTGGTTCTTTCGTTCCTCCAGTTTCCTTTTCTTTGCCTCTGAAGGCTTTCTGGACAGTTTCAGTAAATCTGGGAACTGGTTGACTGGCAACTGGTTGACTTGCACTGGCAGGAACCTTACTGAATGACTTGTACGAAACCTTCTTCTTCAGTTGTCTCTCAATCTGGATAGCCATCTTGCATGCACCTTCATATGTCCAGATAGGCTGCAACTCAATCTTCTCAGTAATGGCAGCGTTCAGACCACCAAGAAATCTTGCAATAGTGTGCTCTTCAGTCTCATTCACACCAGTTCTGGTCTTCAGATGCTCAAACTCTCTAATGTACTCCACAACTTCCTTGGCTCCTTGCTTCAGATTGTTCATCAGTAGATACTGATCCTGCTTGTACGACTGGGGAACAAACCTCTTCTGCATAACCTCCTTCAGTTTGGACCAGGTTTTGATTTTACTTTTGCCCTTGTACTCTCTTTCAGATTTCATGTTATCATACCAAGATGAAGCATATTTCTTCAGTTTAATAATGGCAACTTTGAAGCTTTTCCTATCATCATAACCTTTTATCTCCATAATCCTGTCCATCACCTGGACCCATTCAAAATACTCTTCTGGGTTAGAAGACCCAATAAAATCTGGTGGATCTATCTTAATATCTCTAGTATCATCACCCTTATGCCTCCTACGCCTTTCTCTAGGATGTGGTTCATCAGAATCACTAGAGTTTCTAGGTGTACTATCAGATCTTATACTAGGACCTTGAGATTCAGAATCTCTTTCACTAGTAACAATATTTTCTCGATTAAATCTTAAACCACCATCTTCTAACATATGAACAACTCTACCAAGTGCCTCTTGTAGATCTTCAATCTGCTTATCTCTTCTAGCATTATTAGCTTCGTCTAAAGTCATATTTCTTCTAAATGCCATTTATAACCAACAAATAACTCACAATCAATAGATCTAAGCAAATAACTAATAGATCTAAACAATCAATCAACAGATCTAAACAAACAATACCCCAACGGACAAAAAGATTAAGAAACCTTTTTCAAACCTGGCTTTGATACCAAATTGATGCGTAAATCACGCGGCAAACGACAGCGGAAGACTATTTTTGGTATTTTCTGGATTTTATATGAAATAAACAATCAAACAAGACAATAAAAAAAAATGATAGATAAAGAATCCACCACCAAGACTCGTAAAGGCTAAACCACCAGAATCAAGGATAAGGAAACACTCCGCCCCACCACTACAACCGATAAAGGTCTAGCCACCACGATTATAGATAAAGAAAACCGAAGATTTAAAAGACCTCACCACAATATTTGATAAAGAACAAGTCACCACAAATATTGATAAAGGGGTCACTCCTAACCACCAAGATCAAAGATCTATAAAGGTAAAAGAAGATTTGTAAGAAATAGAGGCTGCTCTATTAATTTTCATTCAACATCAACTAACTACAATGAGAGATAAAACCTCTATTTATAGCCACATGCTCTACCTAGGAATCATCGACAAAAAATTAAAATATTACAATAAAAGCTGTCATGTGCAAGCCACTAACTAGTTTGGACCAATAAGACATGGACACGTAAGCTTCTAGAAACATTCCCCTGCAAGTGGTCCATAATATTGTTAGAAACGTCACACGCGCCTTCCTTAACAACTGACATTCTTCTTTATTGGGCCACAAACGACTTTAGTGGGGATTTTATTATTTGGCAACTGGAACATAGATCTGGACCACCACTAGAGATAAAATTTGGAGCACTTCACTGGAGGACCTTCAGTAGTGGTCACTGGAGCATCCATCTGGAGCAGTCATCTGGAGCTTGCAACTGGAGGACCTTCAGTAGTGGTCACTGGAGCATCCATCTGGAGCAGTGTTACCACTGGTGACTGGACTGGTTCAGAAAAGACTTGTCTGAAATGGGCTACTGCTGGAAGGATCAACATGGCTTGTTCAGATTGCATGATCAGTTCAGTTGACTTCTTCAGTTCACTGGACTCCTCCAGTTCAGTGAATCTGGACATTTCCGCAACTGAACTGGACATTTCCGCATCACAGGAGCTTAAGATAAGTAAATTAGCAAATTAACAAACTAGACTTGTTTTACAATTCACTTATAACTTTTTAAGTAATACTTCGAAAGTAAATCAGTCAAAAATTACATCATTCTTCCAACAAATATGAAACAAAAAAAAAAAAACAAGAGATAAGACTTGTAACAATATACATCTTCAGTATGCTAAAAAAAACCCATATGAGAGTTGATAACCCCCACACCAAAAAAATTTCCAACTGCTCATCAACATGGCGCACATGTTTCGTTTTTATAGTTTAAAATTTGATCGTTTTCTTCTTTTGGGAGTGCCTGAATGCTTCAATGGAGTGATTTTAGATGGAAAATCTGACAAGTTGACTGGTATGCCTTCTTGGCTGCAGCCGCCTCGAACTTTTTAGTAGCAACTTCATTCTCTTCTAATTTAGTCTGAACAAAAAACCGAATCCACCAGGAAGAGCTTCGTAGTTTTGCCTGACACAAAATCAAGAAAACTTATAAATTAGGGGTGATAACCAATTTAACAGTCGAACTATAGACATAGCTTCTAAATCATTTTATTCAAAACATAACTATACTACTCTTATTACTACAATTTTATCATATACAACACATAAACGATAAAGAAAATATATTGACAAGAAAGTGTTAGTGGGGATTGACACATTAAGTTACTCAATTTGGACCGAACTCGACGGACCCATTACAACCCACATGATATGCCCATTTTTCCATCTCTATTTTATTAAACTTCCACTAGATTGATGGTTTATAACTCATTTCTGTAAAATAATGTATCATCTACAAAAGGTAATTCCAAACATAAAATCATCGTTTCTAACTTTTAGATAATCATCTACATACAACGGTTCCACAGTAAAAAAAAAAGAGTGTGTAAAGCTATAAACCATCACAAAAATGAAAATCGTTGATGACACTGATCGTCAGCTTATGCGACGATCTAACCATTATACACTTCAGCTTCCATAGTGTGTATAAATGATGAACAAAATGTAAATAATTAACAGTGAATGAAAACTTACAGGGCGACCAAACTTAGACATCTCAGCAACTTTAACTCTACGCTGACCCGGATAACCTGCATCCAAAGAGCTAAACATTAAAACGACATAAATTTGTAAAATAAACTTTCTTGGTTGTCTACTATTATTTGATTTGCTTATGTAATATTAGATGACAACATGGAAGAGATTCGGCAATGGATTCGGGTTAAACCAGGTCAGCTTTAGTAAGGGATTGGTTGTTACACTTTATCCATTTATTAAGATATTACAAATGTGTTAATTTATATATATATATATATTAAAAAGGAACTTTTGGTTGTGAGAGGGTGGTACTGTAGCTAATAGTACCACCCTTTAAGCAAAAAGTACAAGTTTGTATTGTACAACCAAAAACAACTAACGGACTTAACGGTTGTTAGTTATAACTTGGGTAACTAATGGTAGTTACAAACGGGTATTTAACGGAGTCTGTTTTCAAGTATAAGTTTTTTCACTTTTGGCACGAAAGTTTCGTCTTATTTAATTTTTACCACATAACTTTTGGTTTTTTAAATTTACTTTTTGTCACAAAGTTTTTTTCTTTTTTATTTTTACCACATAACTTTTACTTTTTAAACTTTCGTCACGGAAACGTTGTTTTTTACTTTTCCCCGTTTTACTTTTTGCCATACAACTTTTGATTTTTTTACTTTTGTCACGGAAGCTTCTTTTTAAAGTTTTCGCTCATTTAACTTTTGCCACGAAAGTTTTGTTTTTTTTTTACCACATAACTTTTGGTTTTTAAACTTTTGCCGCTAGAGTTTCACTTAGCTACTTTTTTATGCATAACTTCGAGTTTTTTAACTTTATCCATTAAAGTTTCATAACTTTTGACTCGAAAATTGGTTTTCAACTTAATGTTTTTCAACTTTTATCACGAGAGTTTTGTTTTTCTCCCGGGGCAACGCCCGGGTAGAAATGCTTGTTATTATAAAAACACAATCATTCAAAATCTGTTTGAACAGTTTCTTTTTTACTAGTTATTTACCTGACCCGTTTGGAAAGTACCACAACCCATATCGACCCTTTCATAAGCATATGGGCTGAAATCACTTTACACATGCTCATAAACTAATGATATGATGGATAGAAAATGTACCAGAAAGAATAACAAATCCGTCTGAAGATACTCTAGCCAATTCCGGAAGAGTCTTGTTGAGATACCTTGGGGACAAGTAGTCAAGAGCATCCGACACTATGACAAGATTAAAAGATTTGGACTTATAAGGAAGAGGAAACTTTATATCAGCAACACGAACCATGCCTTTGCGTATAAGGCTTTTGCAATTGGCATCACTATCATCCAAATCATATGGTTCCAGACCCCAAGCTTCTGTATCTTCTTCTTTTGATAATTTCGAGACTACTGCACAGGAATCTGGACCTACATGCAGAACTTTATGCATACTATCGCCATATGCTTTCTTCAGATACGGTAATGCTTGATATATTTCCGCTGAGCATGAAACACCACCTGCATATAAGATGAAACCTTAATACTCACTAGAAATCAAATGTTCTAATGATAGTAAAATGTTGCTTAATATTTCGTAAGAATAAACTATAAAGATGATTCATATAGTTCCGAAACTAAAATCTGCCAAAAATTATAATGTTAAATGCCCTAAAAGATCATTGGGAAGATGAACTAACGGCTAATTATTGGAGAATAAAGGTTGGGAAGTTGTGGGAAAAAGGTACTAGCTGAAAACGTGGTGAGTCCTATGTATATTGATCCAGTCATACATATTTAGTTTGACCATGTATCTCAATTTTTCTTATATAAAAGATTGGAGAATTTGACAGCTGAAAATTAATAACATCTCCTACATTATCATATATTTAACTTCGTAAACAAATCACGGTAATGAAATTCGATTGCTCATGACATAGATCAAGTTGTTAAGGGTAAATATATTTATTAACGGTTTTTTACCTTCAAGCCTATTGAAAGCCACTTTATCGCCACTACGTCCACCTGCCACAGAAATCAGTTCAGTTTAATTTCGTTTCATGAATACGCGGAAATCACATCGGCTATATTTATATGCATCCATGATGCCAAATACATATATACTAACCTGATCCACTATAAACGTAACCGATTATCAGAAAAGCTCCCTGCAAATTCCCATAAAAAGCAAATTCCCACTTAGTATTCGTAACGATACAAATCAACATATATCGAATCATAGATATCTGAATTAGCACTTGCAGATACAAAGTACAAAACAATTACCACTAATACAAGCCCAACGGATAACAACGGTGAAGGGCGAGATTTCGGATTCAAAGATCCCATAAAAGGAATCCCAGCTCCATCTCCTAATCGTCTAGATAAACTAGCTGGCCGTCTCGACATCGTTTTAAAATATATATCACAATTCACCTACAGGACGAAACCATATACATCAAAACTTTAAGCTGATTACTTTGTTATAATTTAAACTAAAATTCCAATTAAATTAATCACACAACAATACACACATTATCCACATTTAAAAACCTAACAGTAAAATCTGCTTAATTTTTATTTATTTTTATAAAAAGAAGGTAAAAATATACTAGTTTTTACAAGTTACCTACAGAGTAAAACCTAAGGCACAAATAATAATCAATAATTAGTTACACAATTATTAGTCAAAATGTCATAAAATTAAATAAGCAACTCTATGAGCGAATGAGTAATATCTATATATACACATAATATATATGGATATATATATATATTATATGTATAGAGATAGAGATATAGAGAGACAATTAGTGACCTGAATGAAGTTGTGGAGAGCTATGAGCGTGGTAGCAGTAGTAATAGTTATTTGGATCTGGATCTGTGTGCAAAAAAGGATCAGTAAAGAGGTTTAATAATTTTGTACAGTGTGTATGAAATGAGGTGAATTATTAAAGAAATCTGTATAAAAAGGGGTGTGTACGGATAAATTCGATGAAAAGGTAAAAAAAAATATATGAAGAAAACCCCCGTGTTGTCGGTTTAAGCTTCGCCTTTGTGTTACGCGTTTCTTTTACAGTATTTTTTTTATTTAATTAATTAAAAACATGGCTATAAATAGTAAGTAGAGATTCTCAAATTGTTTCTACCTTAAGTGGTAAGTTAAAAACATTTTAATCTTCTAAATTAAAATCAAAAATCAAGATTCAAATATCATTTTTAAAAATCCTTGATGTAAATCTAAAGGTTAAAAATTTTTAACTTGATTAGTCAAGTTGAAAAATTTGAGAGAATCTCATCGCATAAACAGTAACCATGCCATTCACCTTTTGAGAGGTGGGATTCATAGCCATCTCATTTACATGACAAGTTAGGAAACATGTCACGTGACGGTAGGTCTTGTTTTTTTTTTTTGGTTTAATTAATAATATATATATTAATTAATTAATTAATTAATTAATATATAGATTAATATTAATTAATTAATTATATATTAATTAATTATTAATTTAATTAAATTATTAAATAGTAAGTAGAGATTCTCAAATTGTTTCTACCTTAAGTGGTAAGTTAAAAACATTTTAATCTTCTAAATTAAAATCAAAAATCAAGATTCAAATATCATTTTTAAAAATCCTTGATGTAAATCTAAAGGTTAAAAATTTTTAACTTGATTAGTCAAGTTGAAAAATTTGAGAGAATCTCATCGCATAAACAGTAACCATGCCATTCACCTTTTGAGAGGTGGGATTCATAGCCATCTCATTTACATGACAAGTTAGGAAACATGTCACGTGACGGTAGGTCTTGTTTTTTTTTTTTGGTTTTTTTACCAAATTTACATATATCTATATATATATATATATATATACACACACACATACGTGCATGGTATTTGCGCAATGCAGTAGTGGTGGTGGTGGTGGTGGCTGCGTCAAATGGTGAGATAATTAATGTAAAAGGGGTTAGTAGGTACTTATTTGGTCTATATACTTCTACAACCATAAAGTACAAAATAAATGGTGCGCTAAAATGACGATTGTTACAAATGTAGTCAACTTAGACATTAGTGTACTTCTGTGTAGTTTATCATTCATAGGGATCTATCTATGTGGATCTTGGTCTTTGTATTCCGAAACTTAGTGACATGGTTAACCATATGGCACAATCTTTGATAATTATCTATGTTTGGTATTCATGTGTGGAATCCAAGTGTACTGTAAGCGGGTAGCCAATTTTTTGGGTGTGGATCTTTTGATAGATATGGTAGCATAAACTTTTTACTTTAAACCTCGAAATTCACCGATCATTGTGTAAAAAATTTCATGTATATTTTAAGGTAACATCATCTTAATACCATCTTGATGAAAACGGTCGCATATTTGCTACCCTTCCCTACTCTTAAGGTAGCTGGGCTCAGCAGACAGGTATATTCTCTTATGATCTTCTCGACTGACAGGTATGGTATCTAAACACTTCACTCTTGCCGACTTTACATCTTGATGGCCGGAGGTCCTTATGGAAGCAGTCTCTCTACCTCTGGGTAGAGGTAAGACTGTCTACAGCTCACCTCCCTCATACCCCGCGCAGGGATTGGGTCCGGTTGTTGTTGTTGTATCATCTTGATACCATGGGAATCATTGATGCATTGATAATTGTAAACTAGGCACAATGCCTATTTTATAAAATCCACGTGCAATATTCTTTTGGTTGAGAAATTTGTAAGTCGGTTTTCATCATTGAATTATCTAATAATACACAAGCTTTACTATATCAAAATATGACGTTTAAAAGATTGTTATTAGATGTTCTAATATAACAATAACAAATATTTATAGTATTACTTATATTGAACTAAAAATAAATATCATAAAAATACATATAATGAATAATTATTTTACACTTAACTTTTGAAGGAATGACATTTTTGATTTAAATTGATGTATGTGTGTCACAATTGTCGGAGACTGGAAAAAACACACGATTGAAGTTTATGAATTAAAAGACAAATCCTAGATAATTATTCAACAAAAATGCATAGTTGTTACATGCGTGGTTCGAGCTCCGCATACTATTTAATTGGATGTTACTATGGTGTTTAGAAAAATTAACTCGTTAAAAAAAAAAAAAAAAAATCAAACTCAATATTAAGTAATCGTGAGATTTTGAGCAACTTTGAAGTGAAAGAAACAGTCGAATAAATCATGAGATATTATCGACATATTAAACGTTAGTAAGGAAAAGAAGAAAAAAAAGCACCCGGTACTACGTGGATGTTTTTAAAAAATAAAAATGAGTGGATGGTTGAGGTTGAGGAAGGTCATCATTCTAGAATAGAATAGATACAGAATCCAAAAGCATATATGTTTCAGACTTTCAGTACTTGCATTCCATACATATATACAAAAATTTAGCATAAACATTCTATCAAACCAATGGCGTCTTTGATAACGCAATCATCTATTATTCCAGCAGCCTTAAACAATCTTCGGACACAATCTTGTTGTTGCTTCCCACAACAAAGCAGTAGTAGTTCATTTGTTGTGAAATATAGACAGCATAAGAACAGTAGAAGACCAATTATTTCCTTATCTGCTGTTGACGAAAAAGTTTCGGGTTCTGAACCATCATCATCATCCTTCTCAGCTGGGTTTCAGTTCCCTGATAATATCAAGTCTTTGAAGTTTAAGTTGTTGGTAAGTTTTAAATGTAAGCAATTTCTTATGCAATCAAATCCCTCAAAAGATCATATGATTATTAATAACAAATGCTTCAAATGTGTCAAATAAGTAGTGGTTAGAAAGTTAATGTGTTAATTAGGTGGAAAATCACCCGGTCTATATGTTATTTACATAGAGCCTATATTACCAGTTTTTCCAATATTTTGATCATTATTGGAAAAATAGTTTTTGAAATCGTATTTAGAGGGTGTTTGGGATTACGTCTTGAAGTGATTTTCTGATTATTGATAATCTAAAAAAGTTTTTGGATGAAAAAGCGATTAATACATAAAAACGCAAAATTTGTTTTCTAGACGCAACGCCAAACACCCCTTAATACATAAGTTATCCAAAAGAAATTAAAGACAAACGAGTGTTTGAGGGTCAACCTGAATGAGTCTAAAATGATACGCTTTTCCCATTTTTCATCCTACATGAACCGCCCATTTTGCTTTCTCTAATCAACAATTAAACCTATATAGTTATGGAGTTATGACTGATATATTGATCACATAATCAACTATAATACCCTACTAGAGTACTAGTATTTCATATTTGCTGATTTATTATGAACTGGTCTTGCAGAGTGTTGTTTCCGGACTTAATAGAGGGCTTGTTGCAACCGAAGAAGATTTGGAGAAGGCAGATGCTGCAGCCAAAGAGATTGAAGCTGTTGGGGGTCCTGTTGATCTCTCAGCCGATCTCGACAAACTTCAAGGAAGATGGAAACTGATATACAGCAGTGCGTTCTCATCTCGTACTCTAGGTGGAAGCCGTCCAGGCCCTCCAATCGGAAGGCTACTTCCTATAACTCTTGGTCAGGTATCGTGTAACAACTCATTCCTCATTGATAAAGAAAAGTAATACTACAGTAACAGCTGAGTAGGAGAGTTTATAATAATTGATCCCACATAAATATCAGATGAGAAGTTTAACGACTTGTTTATAAGCTATACGTTTTGGGCTACTTTTCTTTTTGACCCGCAAACACAATCCCTTCATAACACCTTCGTCTTAAATTGGATCGTGAAGCACAATCATTTGCTTGGGGATACGCTTTGAATACTGCTAGTCTAAAGACTTGTTAAGTAGGAGGCTTCTAATAGCTCTCACTGTCATTTTAAGTTTTTCCTAATGTTATTGGGCTAGCTATTACTTGTAACTTGTACTGTGTTTATAAAACAGGTATTCCAACGTATCGATATCTTGAGCAAAGACTTTGATAACATAGTCGAGCTTGAACTTGGTGCGCCATGGCCTCTTCAACCAGTGGAAGTGACTGCTACTTTAGCCCATAAGTTTGAGATAATAGGTTCGTGTTCATCCTTGTAAATCAATTTCCTTGTGTCGATTTTCAATGACCATATACAGAGCTGACTGTATTAAGTTTTTAACTAGCTTAAATGGGTCAATTCGGGTTATAGCTATTTGATGAAAGGTCTAATGAGTGAAATTTTAGAAACAGATTATAAGGATATTGATCAAATGGTTTATATGCGTCACAAGTCATCTAATGAGTACTTTCATGTTTACAACTTCCTAATTTGTTTTACAATATGATTAAATTACTTTTTACCTGCTTTTTTTAAAACGTGCCTAAAACATGTAGTCTTTTCAAGATTTCAAAGTTGGACCAAGTTCCAGTGAGTTGCCAAAACCCGGCCCATTTTGACCTGCCCTCAAATAACTTCTTGTCACTAGAGCAGTCATACCCATTTGACCTGTTACTCTACCCGTTTATATTCCACCTTCGAACCATTCTGATACACACTCTGATAACTGTTTAATGTTTTTGATAGGATCTAGCACTATAAGAATCATATTTGAGAAAACAACAGTAAAAACAACAGGAAGTTTATCGCAGTTGCCACCTTTGGAAGTACCTCAACTGCCAGAACAATTTAGGCCATCAACTAATAGAGGAAGTGGTGATTTTGATGTTACTTACCTTGATTCTGATATCCGCATTACAAGAGGAGATAGAGGTGAGCTTAGAGTGTTCGTGGTCTCCTAAACTGTAATTTAAATGTCATTTGCTACATATGGTCATTTGTACATCATGATCTGTAGGGTTCATATATAAGAGGATTTTTGGTATGATAATGTAACATAAAGCTGTTATAGATTCCTTTATGTTAAAATTTATCTAATTTACTACTAGCTTGACCGACATGTTCATTGTGCTCAATAAATTGGTTTTTGGCACATCACATCAATGCAACCGGATATCCATGTACTATTTTTTTCATGCTCAATCAAGCATTTTTTCGGCACACCACATCACTGCAACTAGAACCCGAGCATATAGAATCTGCAGTTGATGGGTCTTTGTTTCTGGTTCTGGAAGATCTTGTGGTTCCATCTCCTCTTTCTAGTTTTTTTCATTCACATTAGTTTCTTGTGCTGATGATTCTGACCCAAGAATTGAGTTCTTGATTCTCCTGGTCCGACTACCTTGATTTGCTGCAGATCCACTATTGCTGCTCCTGTTCTTTCTGGGCTTGTGATTGGGTGAGTCATTCCCATGAGACGCCCGCTTAGTTTGCTTTGACTTGTGTGGGCGGCTAGCAGTGGCGGATCCACCCACCCAAGATCTTCATTTCACAACAAAAACTCCACAATAAGCACACCCTTATTACACCAGTAAAACACAAATGTCTAATCAAAGGCTTACTTCTAGATCCAGTGTCACCAGATTGTTAGAGCCGTGTGTACGAACGACAATTGCTTTTACGAACTAAATAAATTATGAAGATCATAAAGCAACTTAAATAACAAATCATATATACCACATACCATCAACATATGGTGTTTAAAATCTAAAATAGCTCATATGTATTTAGTAAGATTAGTTTTGTTATAATTAGAGGAGTGAGAGCCCAGGTACTATCTCGGGTTCCCACTAATTTCTTGTAAATCCTATTAATTTCTAGTAGTAGTGACGTTTTTATAATAATAAATATCAATAACTGTGAAATGTTTATTTGAAAACTAAAATTTTGTGAAAACTAGAAAACTGACCAAAACACACTGTGATCTGAACCTAACACAATGTGTTTTTATTGTGTTTTCTAAAAACACAATGTGTTTTTATTGTGTTTTCTAAAAACACAATGTGTTTTTATTGTGTTTTCTAAAAACACATTGTGTTAAGTTTTAAATCACAGTGTGTTTTTGATAGCGCGTGAAAATCAGAAAACTGTTCAAACACACTGTGATATGAACTTAACACAATGTGTTTTTATTGTGTTTTCTAAAAACACAATGTGTTTTTATTGTGTTTTCTAAAAACACATTGTGTTAAATTCAGATCACAGTATGTTTTGGCCAATTTTTTAGTTTTCACAAAAATTTTAGTTTTCAAATGATCACAACTCATCAATAACTATGTCATTTATTAATGAAAATGATACTTATCACACGCCTGAAACCGGAGTCCAGCAGGTTAAGCTATAGTCATTCAGCCCTTATTCCTGGGCCTTCAGAAACAAAAAAGTCCTCTGCAACACTTCCACATCACTATCTGACGACTAAGACCGTGACTCCTTCTTTAACTACCTTGTACAACTTAAACTCTTAGTAGTATCTTTGTTGTTGACTTGTTGTTCGAGTCCAATCATTTCCTTTTTGATCATATACATTTCACAAATATATGCAAGGTAGTCCAAATCTTCAATAGTACCTTCTTCAACATTAATTATACATGATTGCCGGAATAGTAAAGTTTTTGCCTTAGTAGACTTGGCAAAATGGGCGGGTCGGGCGGGTTTGGGTAACGGGTCAAAACGGGTGCGGGTTGAAACGGGTGCGGGTCTAAGCGGGTAATTTAAAAATGCGGGTCAAACGGGTGCGGGTAAAAGCGGGTTGGGTGCGGTTGACCCGCATTTTTTTCAAACGAAAAGCCAAAAATAAAATATAAATCAAATTATTTAAGCCCAAACATAATTATAATAATTTATAAGTATAATACATAATATAGGGTATATAATTTTATTGTTATACAAATATAAATATAATATTATATAGTATATTATATATGATATATAATAAATATATATAAAAGCTAAGAAAATAAAATATCATAAATTCATTAAAGAATACCTTAAAATCTAAACTAATTAGACTCAAAATCCAAAACTTACTTGTAAAAATATCAAACGATGTTTACGTGTACGTGGCTATTGGTTGGAAAATAGAATAGATATATAGATACTGTAAAAGTTATAATCAGAAAGATTCTGATAATAAAAAAAAACTTTAATGAATATGAAACCCAAATATCTTTTATGAAGATTGAATATAAAATAGGAAAAATATAATCCACTTAATTTAACAATGAATATGAAACCCAAATATCTTTTCTGAAGATTGAATATAAAATAGGGAAAATATAATCCGCTTAATTTAACAATGAATATAAAAAAACAAGGATTGCATTAACTGTGATTCTGTGCATACCGCTTAATAAAACCCGCTCGACCCGCATCGATTACCCATTGGAACTGTTTACTTGATTCAGTTGATGTGTAATGAACCAATTAAACCCGCTTCTTTTATTTCTACTAGCCCAACTTAACCCAATAAGCAAAATAAAATACCCAAATCAACTCATTCAAAAGAAGTTGGGTATGAATTGCCAGACAAAGAAAAGTGTACAAGTTACATATATCTTCAAATAGTTAACCCTTGTTCGTATTGTAGGTCCACCCCTTTAACAATAGTCACCACTTTGCTTATTTCAATTAGCTATATAGTATGTTAGTATGTTTTTTATCATAATTATCGTTTTGATCATCTCAATGACATTTTTTACACAACCATGTATCCCGCATGTTATAATTATCTTCTTGCTTGCATTATTAATTTATTATACGAATACAGATAGATATTCTTGTTCAATACACTCTCTTTTTCTCTTTATACTTTGAACTTTTAGTTATTTTCGAAGACATGGTGACAAGATTTTTTTTTTTTAAGTTTTGTTTGTTTTTTTTCTCTCTTTATGTTAGAAATAGATGATCTTGAATCAACAATATAATTTCATACAAGATGATAAAGATATAATGGAAGAAATGTAAATGAAGACATTAAAAGGAGAAAGAAAGTAGTAGGATTTCACCCTTTATATAGTGTACATAAAGCTTAGAAAATAAACTAAGGGTAGAATAGTAATTACATAATATATCTCTCTATATAACTAAGAGATGATAGTTTTTTTCCTAAGTGACACTTCTCTTTTCGTGACAACTAGATTTTTTGCTTAGGTGTCATTTTATGGTAATTTTAATGTTTTTTTAGATATATTAACATTTAAATCTATATTTTTTAGTGCTTATGGGGCACTTCATTTGTCACGTCATCATTTGTCTACGTGGACATTTGTTTTTTTTTTATCAATTTTAAATAGCAAATAAAAAAGCCAAATACAAGATTAGAACTCATGACCTCTAACTTTTAATATTATGCACAAACCACTTGATCTAACTTGATATTTGTTTATTTTTTGCAAACTACGATAGATATAGTGTTATTAATATATCTCTCTATATAACTAAGAGATGATAGTTTTTTTCCTAAGTGACACTTCTCTTTTCGTGACAACTAGATTTTTTGCTTAGGTGTCATTTTATGGTAATTTTAATGTTTTTTAGATATATTAACATTTAAATCTATATTTTTTAGTGCTTATGGGGCACTTCATTTGTCACGTCATCATTTGTCTACGTGGACATTTGTTTTTTTTTTATCGATTTTAAATAGCAAATAAAAAAGCCAAATACAAGATTAGAACTCATGACCTCTAACTTTTAATATTATGCACAAACCACTTGATCTAACTTGATATTTGTTTATTTTTTGCAAACTACGGTAGATATTTAGTGAATATTAAAACTAATTAAAAGACATTGATAATATAATTATCAATCTTTGTAACTTATCACTTTCTATTTTCCTTTTGTATTTAATTATCTGTGTACATGGAATATAATTTACTTTAATATAATATAAAACTAGATTATATTGATAATTTTATCTAATATTTTACTATCCGATTATAATATCAATGTTAAATTAGATATTTACTTTATCAATTTCACACATATTTTTGATATTTGTTTTTATATTTGATTTTTTTTTTGAAAGGTGAATTTCGCTGAAAACTTCGTGTCGCGATTCGACAACGGGAGGTCTAGCATACGTTGTCTTAACCGGGTCCGCGCTAGAGAGCTAACTCGAAGTAGAAATGCCTATTTCAAATACCCTATGGGGAGAAAAACCCCTACTAATCCGCCCGAAGGCACGACGATTAATAGAGGTAAAACCCTGCCCCCTCAGACTTGAACCTGGGTATACCCAAGCCAAGCCCTCATAAAGGGACTTAATTCCTATGTCCTCCCCAAGGCTTGAACACAAGACCTCATGCAAGGGGGGATGGTCATTCAACCATTGAGCTATTTGATTTAATTTCTTATCTTCGCCTACATTCCTCTTCTTTTGTCATGTAAGATATTTACCAGAGTTTTATTGTTAAAACAAATTCTTTTAAGTTATATATGTAGTTATACGTGTAATATAAAATTACAAAATAGTATTTAGTAATCATTCTACTATAATATTTTTTAATAGATTTATTACATTATACTTTTTAATGATCTAAAAGTATTAAAAATAACATATATTATCTACTAATTATAATATTTCCGCTTAATTATTATAATGTTACCGTCCAACGGACGGGTCTAATCTAGTATTTGTATATAACACTCCCCCTCAAATATATATTACTACATGTTATACACCAGTTGTTTTGTTGCCTCATTAAAAACCTTACTAAGGAAACCCAGTGGGATGAAACTCAGTGGGATAAAACTTAGTTAAGGGGAAAAAAGTGCAACGTGTATAATGATCCCCCTCAATTCAACATATGTCTTTCAATCTTCGATGCTCGGTTTAGTAGTGACAACTGCTCGAAGCTGCTTTCAGGTAAAGGCTTGACTTGACTTTTTGTACATCAATCCTTCCTTCCTTGTTGATCATAAGTTGAGAAAAGCTTTTGGCCATAAGTGCTTTAGGGGGTGTTTGGTAGAGTGGAATGGAAAGGGGAGAAAGGAGAATGAGAATCACTTCTCTAGTTTGGTTGCACTAGAGAATGGAAAGGGAAAGAGAGAAGTGGGAATGGTTTCCATTCTCTCCATTCTCTATAAATTGGAGAGAATGGTGAGAATGGAAATGGTTTTTTTTTTTTTTTTGTTGATGGAGTTTATGTCTTATTTATATATATTTCTTAAAGTATAAAATTATTAATTATGTATATTTTTTTATTTTTTTGTATTTCTCTTATGTTCATTCTCTGTTACTACCAAACAACTGAATATATTCTCTTTCCATATACTCATTCTCTTTCCCATTATTTCCATTCTCTATTACATTTCCATTCTCTATGATTCTATCCAACCAAACACCACCTTAGTCTGTCACCTTTAATGTAGCGTTCTATAATCTGCACTACGCATGCAGCGTTGTCTTCATAAATGATCGTCGGGGTCTTCTAGATTTGTTTTGATTCTTGATTGTTGATTTCCACGAAATTGTTATACCGCCGTACAATGTGATTTGTGTGGATTACATAAGTATATAGCTTGAGTATATCCGATTAGTTGGGACTTTTGTTTTTAGTATGATACACCAGGTATTGTATCCCATAGTATATCGGAATATATATTAAATTGATATGTAGACCTGGTCCATATTTTGCCATACCCAAGTCTTTAACAAAGGAGCTTTTGTACCTCTTTGGGAGATCTAATGATATTGATATTGCCAACATATATATGCTAAACAAATCTTCTAATGATGGCTTTATTGGTTGCATACATCTCTTTCATGTTTCAACTCACACCCAAAACAGTCATACTATTGCCGGTTAACAAGACAGGTTCGAACTGAATCAAAGTATGAGCCTACGCACTTCCAAGGCATGCTTATATATCTCAAGTCTAAGGGTACATTTACGAGATCTTCAATGAATTGATTTTACCGTGTTAAACTAGATTGTGTAAGACCATATAGTGATCTTTTATAACGTATATATCTCGTGATGTTGGTTGTACCTTTAGAGATATTCATATGGATGTCTCTCCTATTTTTTTTTTCATACCTCGTATATATTGACATCCATTAGTTGTATATGAAGTCCTTTTGAGATTGTAAGGCCGATTGAAAATTTAAATGTTGTTGCATCCATTACGGGGCAATACGTTTCTTCATAATTTATTCCCGGGATTTGAGAGAAACTTTGTGCAACTATTCGTGCCTTATATCATACAATCTCTTTTTCAATTTCTTTAAATTTAATCACCCATTTATAACCAATTGGTCTGACGTCTATGGGTGTACGACCTATAGGTCTTCAAAATATTTCGTATTTTGAACGAACTTTATGGCCTCTTGCCATTTTGAGCCAATCATCTATGTGCATGCATTTTTCCAGAGTTCTATATACGTATTTATTACGTTCATTGCTATAGCATATGAATGTATAGATTGTAACACGTGTTGTATAATTCCAAAATGCATTATTATGTATATACTTTATTGGGATGTCATTTTCATTTTGGAACTTGCATTTCATCAGGGACTTTATTTTATTTATTCCTCTGGTATTGTGTATGTCCCTAGGATTTTTACCTCTATAGAGGTTTCAGTTATATTATGTTGGAATTCTCAACTATGTTGTTTTGCTCATTTCCTTTTCGTGGGTATTTATCTCTGGAATCGATTGACATCCCACGTTTACTTTGAGCAGGTGCATTTGATGCTGGTATATGTGACTTTGTCACTCTATTTGTATCTGTGAATGCATCTAGTAATTTATAGTATTTGGACTTCATATGTGACCACTTTTAGGGTCAAGATTTGCTATTTGTGATGCATTCCAGTATTACGAGTTTTTCTTTGTTCTTTTCTCCCCCTAAGACTGGGAATACTTTTTCAACAATTTAGCAATCACCATAAAATGTTGTAAATATACCATCCGTTGATAATTATAAGTATATAATAAATATTGGGGATTAAAACCCAACATATATAAGTGCAGTTGTTTTTTTTCTTCTTTTTGGTACAATGTGGTTGTACTGGTACATGTACTCCGCAACCAATAATTTTAAACTGAGACAAAGTAGCTTCTCTTCAAAAGACCACTTATAAGGGAGAATATCTATGATCATTATGTTAGTACATGATTATGTCATGCATGAAATCTATCCCTATCGAAAATTCTTTTATTATGCACCATGTATGATTCGATGGAATATTTATATAATATTTGTGAGTCCCTTTAATTACGAGATGGTTAACCAATGAAAGTGTAAAATACAACAAGTCTAATAATCACTAGATTGGACTAGTATTACTTGTAAATAAAGATGCAAGACATATAAACAAAGTAATACAAGACTTAAAGCAATAAACAAATAAAGTGGACCATTATGTATGTTTCATGGGTATTTCATTTATTGATGTTTAAATAAAATACAAGGTTGTTGCGGAATCAAGATAACACAATTAAGTATGTATCCTAACAACCTATGAGTTACAATATGATCTATATTTGTCAAATAACTCTTTAGGATCGAGATACTTAAAGTTGTGAAGTATCCCTGTTTAAGATCGAGAGTATTTGGACAAATTCACTTTCATGCAAAGTGTTATGCTTAAAAGTAATTTTCTCAAGGATATGACTTTGTATTTATAGGCAACAAAATTCACCAGTGAATTTTGTGCCGTACAAATATGGTTGTATACATTTAATGATCCGACAAGAACATTAAATGTATTGGATAAGGAATAAGGATAAAGTCACATCAAGTGCAAGTGTATCCTTTTATCCAACCACCTTAACACACGTATACTTTGTTAAAGAACAAGTGGATTGTTCTTTGGAAAGTGTGTTAAAGGCATAAGTCAAACCTCGATATCAGTGTTCAGACTTGTAGTATCTAGAACACTGACAATCCTCCAGTGTGCAGATCTGGTAAGACTTTCCAGTGGACTCCGCCATTTGTTAAGTCTTCTTCCTTCAGACTTCAGTCTTTGACTTCAGTCAGAATGTCTTCAGTAGAGTAGATCTGGACTGAGGTGAAGTCTTCAGTGAGCTAATCTGGAGAATGCTCCAGAGTACCTATACAAGTAAATGCTCACTAGTCTTCAATTATTCTGGACAAATCTTCAGAGGGACTCCAGATTCCAAGTCTGGAGTAGGTCCAGTAGAGAAACGTTTTCTGGTCAGATCTTCAGTGAGGCTCCAGTAGTCGGGTCTGGAGCGAGACCAGCAAAACAAGTTTTCTTAACAAACCTAAATAAGGTTCCAGTAGTCCAGTCTGGAGCCAGTCCAGTAAGTCTGGACTAAATCTGGACCTAACAATATTATCCAGAAGATGAATCTTTTAGTTAATCATGAACAATTTTTTTTTCATGTATATGTAAAATAATTTGAAAATGTTCGATATTATTTATAGATATGGTTTTAGAATGATAAACATTCTCCTTTTTTTCCTCGAATATCTTTAAAACTCAGTAATTTTCATCTGTATTTACTGGAATATAAATGAATAATAATCTATAATATAACTAAAAGAGGAGGTTGGGGGTACACTTGGCACCCCTAATCCCCCTCCTTGAGCCTAAAACTCCCTCCTCATTAATCCTCTATTTTTTTAATATTTTTTTAATTATTAAATCTATAGGCCGACCTTATTATTAATAAAAAATCTTTTTATCCTTAAAAGTCTCCCAAAAATTATATTATATCTATATATATACAACCTAGAAAAAAACCCTCACATATCCTCAACCAAAAACAAAAAAATAGTCGTCTACCAAGAAGTCGACTACCAAGAGGTTTTTTTTTAATATACTTTGTTCATATTTAATCATTATTATTATTATTTAACATTGAATTCTTATGTTATTGTTATTATTATCTCTATTAATTTAGTTTGTTGTCCATTATAGGTTCATCATGACTTCTTCTTCAACAACAAAAAATAAGACCACATTAGTTCATCTGGAAGATCTTAAGCCAACACATGTTAACCATCATCTACGACTCCGTGTTGTGCATGTATGGACTATTTCGGAGTGGAACAACCCAAAGAAAATCAAAACGTTCGAGATGGTCTTTGTTGATGAATTGGTATGTACTTTTCAAATTATATATTTTCTTTAGTTTTCGTAATTATAGTCTAAAATTGTTGTTTGTGTTTGTCTTAAGTTTAGATATAACAAACTACAAATTTTTTATTTAACTAAAGTTGGAAAAAAAAAGGGTTAACTAGATTCAATATTTATATGGAGTTAATTTTCATATGTTTCCTTCTTTAGTTTTCGTAATTATAGTCTAAAATTGTTGTTTGTGTTTGCCTTATTTGAATCGTTTTATGTTTAATTTTTAGGTATTTTAATTTTATTCGGTATCTATTTAATATACTTGAATTTCTTTTTAGCTTTGATTAATATATTTTGACACTACCCGTTCATTGGACGGGCCTGAGCACTAGTATGGTAATATAGGCTATTCAAGAACCTTATATTGCCCCTTTCTTGCTAACATTGATTCGAAGAATAATTGAATCAAGAGTTACTTTTGTTTATAAAGTGTCATCTAAAACAAGAGATATAAACATTTTAGTCACCAAATCAATTGATTATGAGGTTTGCCTATAATTACGAAAGCAAAGATCAATGTGTATATATAAAACCAAATCTCGTACTTAACGCTCTAAATTATGTACTTTCACTTTTATCTCATGAATTTAAAAAATAAATAAAAAATCAACCAACCAATATGGCAATATGTGTATATGTTAGTATGTTACATCCAGTCAGCCATATATATTCATTTCTAAATGTAGCTAATGGCATGATTTAAGGGGACCAAATCCTGGGACTTAATAGTCTGTTGACATATATAGTCTTATTTACCCAAAATAAAATTTTCCGCACATTAATCATCCCTATAAAAGTGAAATAAACATAGGATGTAATTTTAAACAAGAAATTTTAACCCCGGCGTTGCCCGGGAACGCCGGGAGACAGAACGATACGTAAAACGTAAAAAAATGAGGAAAATTAAAAAAAAAAGAAAAAAGAAAAGAAAACCGGATTAGAAACTATAACATAGCAACAAAATATAGCATAAATTTAAAAAGTTAGAAACCATTAAAACGCATGAAAATAAAAACCATTTAAAAGATATAATATAAATCTTAAAAACTAAAACCGTTGAAAGTTTAAGTAAAAAATCAAACAAAAACACAATGAACAAATGTCTAAACAACATACCAATAATCTTGAAAGCTAAAACCATAAAAAATTTAAGGAATAAACAAAGTTGAAAAGCATTTAAAAAAAAAAGAAAACCAAAAGAAAATAAAAAAAAAAAATACTGTAGCAATCACTGTAGCGGCTACAGTAAAGCTACAGTGAATGTGAGAGGGGGGCTCCACGGGAATTGTTATATATAATAATTAATTGGACTTTTATCCGCACTTTTAATTTAAATAAAATTGAAAGAAAAACATCTACACATTTCAAAAAGAAATGGATAAAATTAAAGTTTTAGCCACAATGTTAGAAACAATGAACATTTTCTACTCACATTATTGAATTTGTTAACAATATCACATTTCAAAAAGTGAAATAACTAAAAATATTTAATCTATTTAAGGTAAGAACTTTGCTCACACCAAATAAAGTTATATTTGTTTTTTACAATGTACAACTTATTAAATATAAGTCCTTTTATCTTGTTTTCTCTAAACATAGCCTTAATCTTTTATCTTAGAAAAGAACTCCCTGTTCTCTTTAAATGAAATAAACTAACTTATGTACCTATATTAAGAGCTTGGATGCCAATATAAGGTTTGATGTTAATGTGATGCTGAAATATAGGCTGGAATTGGGGCTGAGGCTAGAGGCTGCAGCTGCAGCTTTAAAACGGGAGCCTCTAATCATATAAAACTGTTTGGCAAACAAGTCGTGAGATGTAGCTAAAAATTGTATAATTACATTAATAGTCATTAAATTTATTCTAAGAATTTTTTTTTAAATAAATTAGTAATAATAATATGCAACGACAAAATACTTACCATTTTGATGAATGATGAACAGTGGGATTGGATTTGGATAAGAATTCAAGAGGAAGCATATAGAAGATCCACGTGACCCATATGAAGATGAAATATGATATACAGAAAGATGAAGGTAGAAATTGATCTCGAAAGAAGCACTCTAACCTATATATTCTCGGTGTCTTCAATTAACTTGTACACATCGATTTTTAAAAAATCGATTCATATACATGATTTCAGAAAACATGTTGTTTGACGAAGCCCCGGAATGAAAATCAAGATGATAATGCCAGAGTTCACCAGAATAAGCATAAAAATAAGTCGATTGTGTGCAGACCAGTTGGTCAAAACAAAGAAGAGAATACAAGTTATTTATGTAATTTTAATAATCAGGGGCGGGGGCTTTTTTTAAAGCTTGTTAAACAACAACAACAACAACAACAACAACAGTACCCAATCCCTGTGCGGGGTATGGGGGAGGTGAAACTGTAGACAGTCTTGCCTCTACCCAAAGGTAGAGAGACTGCTTCCATAAGGACCTCCGGCCACGAAAGCGGTAAAAGTCGGGAAGAGTAAAGGGTTTAGAAGTACCATACCTGACTGACAACGAAAATGCTTAGCAAGACATACCTGGGTCTGTTGGGGCCGACCACCTTGAGAGTAGGGGAGAGTGGCAAACATGCAACCTAGCAAAAAACCTTAACACCGAAAGACAAACAAAACATATAAACAAAAAGGAAAATGACTAAGAAATTCCAAGAGAGTAAAAGATTCCTGCTCAACCTACGAAGTAGGGAACTAGCGCCGCCTAAGAAAACTAAACTCCTAGTCCGCCACGAAACTTACAAAACCCCTAAAGTAAGCCTAAACCCTAGTCCTATAGACAACCTATCATTGGTCAAGTCCTCCTACAGACGAAAACCCCTACTGAGGTTAAAGAGAACCAAAGTCTAAACTAAAAAGTCTACTTAAAAACCTATTCCCATATGCCTTGCCTTCCTTGTTCAGATCCTCCGCTCGACCTACCTCTTCTCCTATCAGGTCTAAGTCCCCTGTAGCGTTGAGTCACCTTGGGCCCATTACTCCAAGCCACCCATCAATAGCAGCCTTAGGCAAGGCAATATGGGTAAAAAAGTCGATCAAAAAGTCCTACCCTAACCTAATCCTCTGCTCTAATCCTAGTCCTCCAAGCCGTCCTATCTGACATCATGTTCTCCGACAAGCCAAGCTCTAATAGGTCCTTCGTTACTCGATCCTCCCACCTCATCTTAGGCCTTCCCCTTCTTCGTATGCCGTCAACGTGAATAGCCTCCGCTCTCCTTAGTGGTGCCGTCAGATCCCTTCTCCTAACGTGGCCAAACCATCTCAAGCGCCCTTCTCTTAGCTTGTTTATGATGCTCCCTACTTCAAGTTCGGCTCTAAAAACTCCCGTGGGGATCCTGTCTGATAGGGTCTTCCCGCAAGACCACCTTAGCATCCTCATCTCAGCCACCTCTACTCGAGCCGCTTGGGCTTTCTTCATCGGCCAACATTCTGACCCGTATAACATAGTCGGTCTAATCGCCACTCTGTAGAACTTGCCTTTCAGTTTTAGTGGGATCCTTTTATCGCACATGACTCCAGTAGCTGCTCTCCACTTCATCCATCCAGCTTGGATTCGACGTGTCACGTCGTCATCTATCTCCCCCGATTTATGTATCACCGATCCCAGGTATCTAAAAGACTCCTTCGGGCACAATATTCGCTCTCCAATGCGAATATCTTCGTCCCCTTGTTGTCTTATATCATGCTTATCGAAGTCACATCTTAGGTATTCCGTCTTCTCTCGGCTCACGCATAAACCATGGTCTTCAAGTGCTTCTCTCCATTTCTCTAGCCTATGGTTTAGCTCCTCCGTCGATTTCGCGATAAGCGCGATGTCATCAGCAAAAATCATGCACCATGGTAGTTCCTCCTGTAAGCCACTGGACAACTCGTCTAAGATCAAGGTAAAAAGGTATGGGCTAAGTGCCGAACCCTGGTGTAGGCCCATATCTACCGAGAAGAGCTCTGTACTCCCCACGGGGGTTCGAACACTCGTCCTCACCCTATCATACATATCCCTGATAACACTAATGTATCTCCCAGTAGCTCCTTTCGCTTGAAGCGTCCTCCAAATCAACTCACGTGGTACACTATCGTATGCCTTTTCCAAATCTAGGAAGGCACAGTGTAGCGATTTTTGTCTTTCCCTATACTTTTCTATGAGGCTTCTGGTGATGTGAATAGCCTCCATCGTCGACCTCCCTGGCATAAAACCAAATTGGTGCTCTGCCACCTTCGTAACCCTTCTCAGCCTCATCTCGATCACTCTCTCCCAAAGTTTCATGGTATGACTTAGGAGTTTAATGCCCCTATAGTTGCTACAACTCTGCACGTCCCCCTTGTTCTTATAGATAGGTATAACCTCACTAAGTCTCCATTCTTCTGGCATTTTTGCACTTGTCCAAATTTTGTTGAAGAGGCTTGTCAACAAGCCTATCCCAGCTTCCCCCAGGCATCTCCATGCCTCGATAGGGATTTGATCTGGGCCTACTGCTTTTTTTATAAGTCCGTTGGGGCTTTTTTTTTCAAAAATAAAATCTCAAGCCCTTCCCTACCAAACAAGGTTATAATATTTTGACAAGATTCGTTCAATGTATGAAAATATATAACGTTCAAGATATGTATCAAATAAATTTTACGTCATAAAGATATGAGTTTTTATATATAAATCAACTAATTGATTGCGCTAAAAAAAATATCTAATTGCATGCAGTCCAAAAAGGAGTGTACTAGACATTTATTTGAAGATCAATGTGATCTTTAATTAATTTTTTTATTTCTTTAAGGAATGTACATAAAGGATGACTAAAGAATAACAATCACATTAATTTAGAGATCTATGTGATCTTTGATTTTAAAGGGGAGTACACACAAGGATGAGTAAGGGATGCCAATCACAAAGTCATCTAAGGAATGAATGGCTATCGCGATTAATTTAATTACCAATTATTAGGTAACCGAAAATTCATCAAAAACTTATCTACCAATAAACTAAAACAGGATTAATGTTTTCTTTAAGCGACAAATGGCATAATGTTTGAATGATACATGTCTTTATTAAGCCTAACTTATTCTACATAATAAAGTGATTATTTTAATATTTATATGTTGAGATTGTTCTCATCTACGTATCTATTAATATATTATTTATTGTTATTCTTTACATGAGTAAAGTCATTGTAATTCATATATCTATCAATAAATTAAAATAGGATTATGACATCTTTTGATTGACATATGTCGTTTTAATAAAAGGACACGTGTCCTTATAAAATAATCCTACTTTTTATAATTAATAATATATAATATTAGATTTTTAATACAATTAAAACTCTTATATTAGCTATTAAAATATAAATTTAGTTTTTAAATACAATTAAAACTCTTATATTAAAAATAATATTAAATCTATTATTACCATAACTTTAGACTATTTTTAGAAAGACGAAAGGTATGTGATGTATCATGATTAAATATTATTTTCTTTTATGTAAAACCAATCTTACAAAATCTACCAATATACTAAAACAGGATTGTGTATTTTTTTGATCGACACTTGGCACATTCCTTGCACGACATGTGTCACTTTTGGTGTAATTAAAAAAATTCATAATTCATAATTATCTAATTGTAATCAAATACTAATCTTTCTTTAGATCTTATATATTATAACTAAAAGAGGATGTTGGGGTACAGTTGACACCCCTAATCATCCTTGAGCCTAATTCTCCCTCCTAATTAATCCTCTATTTTTTTTTATTTTTTTTTAGTTAAATTTTCTAGGCCTAATTAATAAAAAATAAAAAACAAATTTTTTTATCCAAATTCTTCCAAAAATTATTAAATTTATAAATCATAATTAGATTATTATCCCCTGTCGGGCGCTTCAATTCTTTCCCTAACCTTGATCTTTCTTCTTCAGTTTCCCTCACCACCATCGATGCGCTGATCGATGGCCCAAAGGGCACTTTTTATGAATAAAGTGTTTTCATGATCAACATTCCAATACCTGAAAGGTAATGTAATTCAACTGTGTATTTTATTTTTATTTTTTCGTATGCACACCAAGTGTTTGATGTAATGTCTAAGAGAATAATGTGAATGGTTTTGGGTGAATCTATAGGTACCCGTTTCATCCACCGATTGTTATGGTTAGTACTCCGATATATCACCCGAATATTGTTACTGGAGGGAGTATGATATTTTTGTTGTGTGCAAGTCCAAACATTCAGCTGACTTGAGTCGTAACAACTTATTGTTAGCACATTAGTAGAACTACCCTTTGCATGTACATTAGCCATTTATTGATTTTGAGGGAAGATGTTTTATCGTTGTATCATAATTGATGTTATTGGCTTTAGCAACCGTTGCACATAACGAATCAAAGGCAACAAGGGGTTTTTTAATATTTTTTGGATCAAATGGTTATTAAGTATTGAGAATATGGTATTGTGATTCTGTTATGTCTTAAATGACATGTTTTCTTATAGACATGACATTGAAAATAAAAGGTTTTTATTAAAAGAAAATCTGTATTATGCAAATGATGACACGAACCAGAGGACATTTTTATCCAAAAAAGAGTTCACCTTTTACAAGTAACTGAGTAAGGTTAGACTCTTTCTCTATACCCCTCTTTTTTATTTATTCCTTACATTTTACATAAGAACCTGGTGAATGCGTGTTGTGGCAGGCAATCAATTGAGGTTAACCGAGGCTTGGACCGATTGGGTCAAACTTTGCATACAGGAGGTAACCCTTAACATAATCATGCATCTTCAATTAGTATGGTACCAACTTCTGAAAGATATTAAAATGAATCCAGTTTGTGTCATCATAAAGATCTTTAATGAGATATTTTTTGTATAAAACACACTATGAAGGTCGATGAAGTGAAGAAAACTCTTCCTGGGGCATCTACACTTCTACAAACCCTTCTTTTTATGGAAGCGATAATGCATAACCATTGGCGGATCTTGTATACAACTAGGGGGGTCCTATGCCCCTCCTCAACATAGCCCAGCATATATTAATTTTTATATTTTCTATCCAATACAGTTATATATTTACTACATATTTGTCACACCCCGTTGTAGCGGAAATACAGGGTTAACAAAGAATTGCATACTAATCAGAAGGTTAATAGAGATTACATCCATTTATACCAATACAAGTCAATACAAGTACAATCGTTCAAAGTGTGGACCCCAAAATACGGATACAAGTCATCCTCATTTGGAACTGGGCCCACAGAATACAAGTTCAAAGTCTGGACAGTCAAATACAATCAAAGCCAAAAGCATGAGAGTCCTCAATGTCTGATGCTAATTGTACGTCCAAAGTCAAAAGATTTGGCCCTATAATGCCAAAGACGATTCCAAGACAATGGTGAGGATCAAATCTCACGACGACAAGTATCCTACGTACCACTACTTAGCTATCAATCCTAGAATGCCACGACCAAGTGTGATTTAATCTTTCATTTTGTTTAACTTTTGTTGGCAATATCAATGAAATTGTCATTATAAGGTAGTCTAAAGTACCATTCGATATTTACCAAGTCCAAACGTTCAAGTTGTCAAAAACTAGAAATGTCAAATATTTCAGCAACATACCACTGCGCCGCAGTCAGCCAAAAACAATATTTTTCCGAGGGTTTACACTGCGCCGCAGTGGCCCCATTCTGCAGCCAAAAACCAGCAGCTTCTATGCAGAAATAACCCAAATCGTTTTTGATTCAATTCCTTTCACTATAACTAGTATAAACATGACCAATAGGCCTGGAAACAATTTATTTCGCTAACCATATACCATTTCAACACTTTTTGATTTCAACTTCTTATTTCTAAATCAAAAATCCATCTAACAACCAATATCAAAACTCATTTCATCTTCTTGACCAATAAGTTCAATTTTAAAGTAAATGAAACTGAATAATAAGATTAAATTTAGAAGAATCAAAAGTTTGAAGAATTTAGTCAACTTACCAATTTGAAGTTCTTGAAATAAAATAAAGAAGATGATGATGATGAAACCCAAATTATTATTGAAAAATGATTATTTCCTTTGAATCCTCTTTGACTTCTTCTTGCCAAACCAATTTGAGATTGAAAATAAGGAAGTTTGTGTGTGTTTGGTGTGTGTGTTTGATCGACCAGACAAAGAAGAAAGAAAAGGAGGGAGTTTGGTGGCTTATTTTCTTCCACAAACAAAGGGGCTGACCCATGTGGCCATAATTTAGATATTTTGATACCCTTTATTCGGTAAAATGCTTACGATTAAATACCGAATGACTAAAAGATTATAATTTAAAGTAAATGAAACTGAATAATAAGATTAAATTTAGAAGAATCAAAAGTTTGAAGAATTTAGTCAACTTACCAATTTGAAGTTCTTGAAATAAAATAAAGAAGATGATGATGATGAAACCCAAATTATTATTGAAAAATGATTATTTCCTTTGAATCCTCTTTGACTTCTTCTTGCCAAACCAATTTGAGATTGAAAATAAGGAAGTTTGTGTGTGTTTGATCGACCAGACAAAGAAGAAAGAAAAGGAGGGAGTTTGGTGGCTTATTTTCTTCCACAAACAAAGGGGCTGACCCATGTGGCCATAATTTAGATATTTTGATACCTTATTCGGTAAACATGCTTTTCAGGCCCAAAGTAAAGGAAAAAGGGCGCCATAAACTCACCTTAGCAGTCTACGAGCTAAAGAATGAGTAGTCCGAGAATATGAGCAGTCTAGTCTCCACGTCTATCCAAACCTAGGATAAGAGTACCAATGGTGAGGATCAAATCTCACGACGACAAGTATCCTACGTACCACTACTTAGCTATCAATCCTAGAATGCCACGACCAAGTGTGATTTAATCTTTCATTTTGTTTAACTTTTGTTGGCAATATCAATGAAATTGTCATTATAAGGTAGTCTAAAGTACCATTCGATATTTACCAAGTCCAAACGTTCAAGTTGTCAAAAGCTAGAAATGTCAAATATTTCAGCAACATACCACTGCGCCGCAGTGGGAAAAGTTTCACCCCACTGCGCCGCAGTCAGCCAAAAACAATATATGACTGTACAGACCGAAGTCTGACAAAGATAATATATGACTGTACAGACCGAAGTCTGACAAAGATAATATACCTCGTACAGGATTTCCCGTCTACAGTGGGGTACGGACCAGAACCAAGACTGTCAGGTACGAAAGCTGACAAGACTACCATTAAAATCTCATAATGGTAAAACTACATAAGGGGGATCATTTTAGTTCGTCAAACACAAAGAACTAAGTGAACAACAGCTGATCAGGTTCCGGTAAAACAATAACTACCGCGCATTACTTTTATTTGGTTCAGGATAATCAGCTTCTCCAAAGAATGGCTTCGTTTCAGCCTTTGACTACAGTTTAAAAAAAAGTGACCAGAATTGATGTTCATTTGGAGAAATTACCAAGTGTAAGTAAAACGTATACCATGTGCACTTTACTATTAATCTCTTTACCTATTTTCTATCCAATACAGTTATATATTTACTACATATTTTCACTATATGTATTATTTTTATGTTTAAATTGCATTTTTGTTCATTCTCATACGGTAATATATATGGGTTTGGTGTAACTAAATGAAACAACATGCTCATCTTTGTATTATTTTGATTTCTTAATTGTATTTTTCCCCATATCTCATTAACTAAATAATATCTTATACATTGTGAACTCTTGTACTAAACGTATTGTATATTCAAATAAGTTTCACATGAATCAAAATCATACCGATTATCAATTCAAATAATAAATCTAACATGTAATGTAAAACTAAACCCAAATAGTCTGACTTTACGCTGAATTGTTGTCTAACCCATTTGTATTATACATTCTACTACTTAATTAGTGCCCTTTCCAAAAAAAAATTCTGGATCCGCCACTGTGCATAACTACAAAGGACTAAGTGAACAACAGCTGATCAGGTTCCGGTAAAACAATAACTACCGCGCATTACTTTTATTTGGTTCAGGATAATCAGCTTCTCCAAAGAATGGCTTCGTTTCAGCCTTTGACTACAGTTTAAAAAAAAGTGACCAGAATTGATGTTCATTTGGAGAAATTACCAAGTGTAAGTAAAACGTATACCATGTGCACTTTACTATTAATCTCTTTACCTATTTTCTATCCAATACAGTTATATATTTACTACATATTTTCACTATATGTATTATTTTTATGTTTAAATTGCATTTTTGTTCATTCTCATACGGTAATATATATGGGTTTGGTGTAACTAAATGAAACAACATGCTCATCTTTGTATTATTTTGATTTCTTAATTGTATTTTTCCCCATATCTCATTAACTAAATAATATCTTATACATTGTGAACTCTTGTACTAAACGTATTGTATATTCAAATAAGTTTCACATGAATCAAAATCATACCGATTATCAATTCAAATAATAAATCTAACATGTAATGTAAAACTAAACCCAAATAGTCTGACTTTACGCTGAATTGTTGTCTAACCCATTTGTATTATACATTCTACTACTTAATTAGTGCCCTTTCCAAAAAAAAATTCTGGATCCGCCACTGTGCATAACTACAAAGGACTAAGTGAACAACAGCTGATCAGGTTCCGGTAAAACAATAACTACCGCGCATTACTTTTATTTGGTTCAGGATAATCAGCTTCTCCAAAGAATGGCTTCGTTTCAGCCTTTGACTACAGTTTAAAAAAAAGTGACCAGAATTGATGTTCATTTGGAGAAATTACCAAGTGTAAGTAAAACGTATACCATGTGCACTTTACTATTAATCTCTTTACCTGTGTTTTTCTTTTATTTATATATAATAAGATTAAATTTAGAAGAATCAAAAGTTTGAAGAATTTAGTCAACTTACCAATTTGAAGTTCTTGAAATAAAATAAAGAAGATGATGATGATGAAACCCAAATTATTATTGAAAAATGATTATTTCCTTTGAATCCTCTTTGACTTCTTCTTGCCAAACCAATTTGAGATTGAAAATAAGGAAGTTTGTGTGTGTTTGGTGTGTGTGTTTGATCGACCAGACAAAGAAGAAAGAAAAGGAGGGAGTTTGGTGGCTTATTTTCTTCCACAAACAAAGGGGCTGACCCATGTGGCCATAATTTAGATATTTTGATACCCTTTATTCGGTAAAATGCTTACGATTAAATACCGAATGACTAAAAGATTATAATTTAAAGTAAAGGTATTTTCCTTCGTGTCATTTTAGTCAAGACAAGCCAATAAAGTTTCGTCAAAGGGAACTTTATAATATTAAGTCTAGACAGTCTAATTATTTTGTTCAAGACATAACCTTTAAATATTAATTTAAAGTTATTTTAAAGACTCGGCATTCGTCTAGATAGCTAATAGTCTACGTCATCAAGATACGTCTATTTTGACTAAGTCAAAAGTCCAAAAGTCTAATAAGTTCCACGTCAAATGACAGTCTAAATTCGACGAGATTATGATAATGACTAATCTTAAACAAGATTAAGACTAACTCGTTGTTAATTAATTACGAGTTGTCACAATATTTTCACTATATGTATTATTTTTATGTTTAAATTGCATTTTTGTTCATTCTCATACGGTAATATATATGGGTTTGGTGTAACTAAATGAAACAACATGCTCATCTTTGTATTATTTTGATTTCTTAATTGTATTTTTCCCCATATCTCATTAACTAAATAATATCTTATACATTGTGAACTCTTGTACTAAACGTATTGTATATTCAAATAAGTTCAATGAATGTCAGACATGCACACCCATTTTTTTCTTTTTTTTAAATAAAATCTATTTATACAATATATATAATAAACTACCAAACTTTTCCTGCCAATTTATCTTTGTTAGAAAGAAAACCAACAAGAATATGGGTTGGATTTGATAAGTTGTTCGGGTTAAGGGGTTATCAGGTCGACCATTAATGTTTCCAACTTTATATAATGGCCCCCCATCCATCTTTTTTTCCGGTGACGAAGGTCTAGCCGGAAAAGAAGGTCTCGCCGTAGAAGACGGTCTCGTCGGAGGAACACGAAGAGTGGCCAGTGTTTGTAACGGTGGATTGCGATGGGGAATATATAGGTATTGCGATGAGGAACACGAAGAGTGACCGGTGATTGTAACGGTGGATTGCGATGGGGAATATATAGGTATTGCGATGAGGAACACGAAGAGTGGCCAGTGTTTGTAACGGTGGATTGCGATGGGGAATATATAGGTATTGCGATGAGGAACACGAAGAGTGGCCAGTGTTTGTAACGGTGGATTGCGATGGGGAATATATAGGTATTGCGATGAGGAACACGAAGAGTGGCCAGTGTTTGTAACGGTGGATTGCGATGGGGAATATATAGGTATTGCGATGAGGAACACGAAGAGTGGCCAGTGTTTGTAACGGTGGATTGCGATGGGGAATATATAGGTATTGCGATGAGGAACACGAAGAGTGGCCAGTGTTTGTAACGGTGGATTGCGATGGGGAATATATAGGTATTGCGATGAGGAACACGAAGAGTGGCCAGTGTTTGTAACGGTGGATTGCGATGGGGAATATATAGGTATTGCGATGAGGAACACGAAGAGTGGCCAGTGTTTGTAACGGTGGATTGCGATGGGGAATATATAGGTATTGCGATGAGGAACACGAAGAGTGGCCAGTGTTTGTAACGGTGGATTGCGATGGGGAATATATAGGTATTGCGATGAGGAACACGAAGAGTGGCCAGTGTTTGTAACGGTGGATTGCGATGGGGAATATATAGGTATTGCGATGAGGAACACGAAGAGTGGCCAGTGTTTGTAACGGTGGATTGCGATGGGGAATATATAGGTATTGCGATGAGGAACACGAAGAGTGGCCAGTGTTTGTAACGGTGGATTGCGATGGGGAATATATAGGTATTGCGATGAGGAACACGAAGAGTGGCCAGTGTTTGTAACGGTGGATTGCGATGGGGAATATATAGGTATTGCGATGAGGAACACGAAGAGTGGCCAGTGTTTGTAACGGTGGATTGCGATGGGGAATATATAGGTATTGCGATGAGGAACACGAAGAGTGGCCAGTGTTTGTAACGGTGGATTGCGATGGGGAATATATAGGTATTGCGATGAGGAACACGAAGAGTGGCCAGTGTTTGTAACGGTGGATTGCGATGGGGAATATATAGGTATTGCGATGAGGAACACGAAGAGTGGCCAGTGTTTGTAACGGTGGATTGCGATGGGGAATATATAGGTATTGCGATGAGGAACACGAAGAGTGGCCAGTGTTTGTAACGGTGGATTGCGATGGGGAATATATAGGTATTGCGATGAGGAACACGAAGAGTGGCCAGTGTTTGTAACGGTGGATTGCGATGGGGAATATATAGGTATTGCGATGAGGAACACGAAGAGTGGCCAGTGTTTGTAACGGTGGATTGCGATGGGGAATATATAGGTATTGCGATGAGGAACACGAAGAGTGGCCAGTGTTTGTAACGGTGGATTGCGATGGGGAATATATAGGTATTGCGATGAGGAACACGAAGAGTGGCCAGTGTTTGTAACGGTGGATTGCGATGGGGAATATATAGGTATTGCGATGAGGAACACGAAGAGTGGCCAGTGTTTGTAACGGTGGATTGCGATGGGGAATATATAGGTATTGCGATGAGGAACACGAAGAGTGGCCAGTGTTTGTAACGGTGGATTGCGATGGGGAATATATAGGTATTGCGATGAGGAACACGAAGAGTGGCCAGTGTTTGTAACGGTGGATTGCGATGGGGAATATATAGGTATTGCGATGAGGAACACGAAGAGTGGCCAGTGTTTGTAACGGTGGATTGCGATGGGGAATATATAGGTATTGCGATGAGGAACACGAAGAGTGGCCAGTGTTTGTAACGGTGGATTGCGATGGGGAATATATAGGTATTGCGATGAGGAACACGAAGAGTGGCCAGTGTTTGTAACGGTGGATTGCGATGGGGAATATATAGGTATTGCGATGAGGAACACGAAGAGTGGCTGTTACTCAGCCTTTGACTACAGTTTAAAAAAAAGTGACCAGAATTGATGTTCATTTGGAGAAATTACCAAGTGTAAGTAAAACGTATACCATGTGCACTTTACTATTAATCTCTTTACCTGTGTTTTTCTTTTATTTATATATATTTATACGAGTATTATTTAGTCCTAAAGTTGAAGCTTACGTACTAGAGATTTGGCAGCAACTTATAGCCGGTTAAACATGATTTAGAGGGCATAGTGCTGTTTGGGCATAGTACATGCAGTCAAGATATTGTTCGTTACATGTGCGGCATGCTCTAGAGCTGTTTGTGCTGCTATTTTACAGGTTCATGAAACTGCTGGAAGAGAGTTTGCAGCCAAGTATTTGGAAAATAAATGATGGATTGCTAGCTATAAAAAAACTTTTATCTGTTTTTTAATGGGCTTTTCGTCTTTAAAGGTATCTCAATCTGTATAGTGTGGGTTATGTTTTGTAAAACCTCACATGGGCAAAACCAAAGTGACGTGTCCCGGTTTTATGTGTGTTTGACCATTTTGTCTAACATGTCTGCTAAAATGGGTGGGCCTATATTCTTTTCATCTTCTTCTTATATTATTATACACATATATGAATATATACACATACAACTTCAATGAATGTCAGACATGCACACCCATTTTTTTCTTTTTTTTAAATAAAATCTATTTATACAATATATATAATAAACTACCAAACTTTTCCTGCCAATTTATCTTTGTTAGAAAGAAAACCAACAAGAATATGGGTTGGATTTGATAAGTTGTTCGGGTTAAGGGGTTATCAGGTCGACCATTAATGTTTCCAACTTTATATAATGGCCCCCCATCCATCTTTTTTTCCGGTGACGAAGGTCTAGCCGGAAAAGAAGGTCTCGCCGTAGAAGACGGTCTCGTCGGAGGAACACGAAGAGTGGCCAGTGTTTGTAACGGTGGATTGCGATGGGGAATATATAGGTATTGCGATGAGGAACACGAAGAGTGACCGGTGATATACTCACCGTCTCCATCACTTTCAGATTCCGAGTTGACTCACCTACAAACCCTTGAGCTCGGACCCAACTTTTTCTCTGGCGAAATCCATCCAACCATCGGAGAGTTAACAAACTTGAAAGCTTTATAGGTTTCATCCAACACCCTTGTCTAGAAAATCCCATCGGAGATCGGAAACTTGAAAAATTAGAGAACTTTTTTTCACCATCTTGTTTAATCCAAGGCCCATTACTAGAAACAATTTCCAACCTTAAATCTTCATCGAAACTTGATCTTTCTTACAACCCATTAAAAGCTCCATCCCAAAATCACTGGGTCAATTGAAAAAGTTTAACTATTTTGTTGCTTTCGGGTCGGTTACCGTTTTGGGTTGGAAAATGGACCCAAATAAACTCAGTTTTGTTGGGTGGGAATCGGTTTATCTTCTTATGGTGCTAGTGCATTTGCTTATCTTCTGTTGATTGAAGAAAACAAAGACATGAGCCTTTGTATCCTCTTGATCTAGGTCGATTAGAAATTAGGAATAATGGATCGGATTTTATGATTTGGAAATTGAGGGTGGGGTTTATAAAGGGGCCAAATATCAAGGTGGACTCCATGTGGCAAGTCTATAAAGCTAAAAACCGCTTTACATTGTAAAATACCACTACCCGGTATTTTTAGATGTTAAAATAGACGGTGTTTTACAAAACATAACCCACGATATACGAAATTAAAGATTGGTACTTCCAAAAGTAAAAATGGATAAGTTAGATACCTTTAGAGACGCAAAGCCCTTTTTTAATTGATAATTAACGCTATGTTTTCTTGGTTTTGTTAATTTGATGCTTTCTTTGTATCTCGATGTTATGCTGTTGTTGGTTAATTGTGGCCTGCTATTACTATTGTTATTCAAAGGCTTATTTTGTATTTACTATTATCTAAGTTCCACCATAGGAGGCTTTGTGCAAATGATTTGTTATTTGCAGAAAATTTGAAATAATTATTGTTCAGTTGCTTTCTTGCATTTTGATTTTGATATAAATCCACCACCCAGCATCATGAAGGCTCCTTTGATCTTCCACGTATAACCATTTGTTGTTCTATTATTTGCATTTGATGTATTTGTAATGGTTCGTCGTCTTATTAAGTGAAGTAGGTAAGAAAAAGTGCCTTATTTCAAACAATAACATATATATACTACTTACGTTCCAGCTGCTTACTGCTTACAATGTAAAATAAACTGCTTTCAGGTCTAATGACAGTTGCTTACGTTCCAACCCGGTTAAAGAAACAAATTCAAGGTTCTTACTTACTCAAGAACATTATTCATGAATTGCAGCCAAATTTGAATATCAAGAGAGTTATGCAGCCATCATCATTGTTGTCAATCTTTCGAGACTCTATACCAACAAATATCATGTCGGATGTTTCTTCTATTCTTCTATGTATTTACCTTATACGTCTCCTGACTTTGTGTTTCCAACTAGACACAATTTTGGTAGTTTACATTACATGATAAATTAATCATTATGGTGAAAAGGTTTAATTCATTGGCCATCTGATTACCATGTACTATATGATTAAAGAGTATTAATGTATACTACTTTAGAAACATAGACCAATGCTTTCTGGCTAATCGTAACAATATGCAAGCTAACAATTAAGGTCATCAAAATGTAATGTATTTTTCTTCTAATAAGGAAATATGATGGGCTTAGTCTACGTTCGCGAGGTATGGGGTCGCTTTTCGCCATTGGGTTACCCTGGTTAGCTGGATTTTATTCGTTGGCCTAGGAGTGGTTAATAACATTTTATCAACCCTCTCAAAATTAGCCAATAAAATTCATTAATCTCATTCCAACTTTTCAACCCTCTCAACCAACCCTCTAAACCTTATTCATTGGCATTTATTAAAATTTTAACCCTCCCAAATTCATTTATTTTTCAATTTTCTTTTTAAATTAAAAAAAAAACCAATTTTGTCAACATCACACAAACCAACATTGAATATGCATGTGGTCCCTCCATTTTCAATTTTATCACCAACGGTTTCTCATACCTTCAAACAAACCTGGAGCATAAAATCAATACCCGCGGCGGTGTTACCGCCGGTATGGGCCATAAATTCTTCAACCCGTTTGCCACTACTTATCCCCTAACTTTCTATATTTGGTCCATAGGCCAGGGAAAATAAGGATATCATTAGACTTAGACATCTAAAGCAAAATATATATAAATTAAATAACTTCTGAAGGGTTGAGACTTTATAATTCAATATGTACCAAATAAACATGAGCATGAATATATGACATTTTAATCATTCAATCATGTGAAACCAATTATGACAACTTACTGTGAAAGAAAAAACCAATACATAAATAATTCACATTAAAAAAAAGGTACTTAATTGAAATATCTAGTATGCATGAAATGTTGGTTCTGATGCGTTACGATTTTGATTATAAATATTCACATGTTTTATAATTTCTTGAAAAGTATGAGGCAACAAACAATTATTATTTGAACATGATATTTCAAGATATGTATCAAAATTTTCTTAGCATAAGTAAAGTTTTTCAAAAACTGAAAGTTTCTGGAAAGAAATTCGTTATATCATGATTGATATGAACAATGAAAAAGAAAAAACTAATTTCATGTTACAACAAAATTCTAGAGAAAAAGTTTCGGCATGTGACGACATAAAAAAAAATTAGAAAGAAAATATGTACCATTTGATATTAGTAAATCATGGGGATATAAACCAGTGATGCAAGAGAATTAAGATACTCAAAAAGGGTACATATATTTTAATCGATCATGGGTATATAATTAATATTATATACAAGTAATAGTTTTCATATGATTCAAAATATAAAAAGAATATGTACCAGGATGTTTATTGTTGATTGCTTGAAAGAAAAACAGATTGGAGATCGTTGAATTGTGCTGATAACGTGTTAGAAATAGATGATCTTGAATCAACAATATAATCTCAATCTACAAGATGATAGTAATACAAGATGATAAAGATATAATGGAAGAAATGTAAATGGAGACATAATAGAAAAGGAGAAAGAAAGTAGCATATGTGTGTATAGATGCAATAGGGTTTCACCCCTTATATAGTGTACATAAAACTTAGAAAATAAGCTAAAGGGTAATAGTAATTACATAATATATATTGGATGGAGATTCTCTAAAGTTATCTCAACTTTACTAGTAAAGTTGGGATGATCTTGACCTTTGAATTAAAATTAAAGGTTAAGATTCAAAAATCATCTTTGAATCTTGGTCTTTGAATTTAATTTAAAGGTCATGATCACCCCCAACTTTAGGGGATCTCCATCCATATATATTTGTATATAACACTTTGTTAGTTTTCCTTTTTTGTTTTTTGTATTTTTCTTAAGGTTATTATATCTATAAACCCTTATAAAGAGAATAAGGTTTAAGACATTCAGCACTTTTTTTCATTCCCATAATACCCTTGCCTTCCTTAATTACATTATATTTCTCACATCCTCCTCCCTCTAAATGCCGAAACCCACACAGCCGATCTCATTCTCACATCTCACTCCCAACAACCCCAATCTCCTCCCATTTCACCACCATCTGAATCACCGCCGGATTCATCGCCACCAACCATCGCCACCAATATGTTAACCAAATCGACACACACACTAAATCACAACCGCATACAATCACCTAATCACAAACCACCGTGTTTCACAGTCTCACACACACATACAATCAACACCACCACTATTACAACGGCCTCCTTCAAATCGTCTCCATTTCTTCACAGATTTGATGTATCCGAGTCTTCTTTTTTCATGCTTTTTTAATTTTCTTAATCAATTAATTGTTCTTAATGCTGTTTTTTTTCTTCCTTTTTCCAGATTTGGGATCGCCGCCATCAATCACCACCGCTGCCATCAATAGGCTAACGATTATCAAATCCCCAACACACTGGTATATGTTAATAGAATACTATGTTTTGTTTTCTCGATCTCTTTCTCTATTTTAATCGAATACAATGTTATTCTTGAATTGATGAAGGCCTATTGGTTTCGATCGGTGTTGAAGAAATAGATGTTGTGCGATTTTGGTTCATTCATCTCCGATCATCTTCTGGTAAACCCTCTTACCATTTTTTTCCCATTAATTCATTAATATAAACTAATAATAATAAATTTTGCTTTTCATTTTTTTCAATTTCAATATTAGTTTTTTTTTTAATTTGCATAATCCCATTTTGGTAATAATTTTCCTCATCATATTTGTTTAGGTATTTTCTGGAGTTATTTTATTATTAAATATATATATTTTAAATTTATTTGTTGTGTAACAATGTACATTAATATATGAATTGATGGCATATCTGGTCTACGAATGGGATGATTGCCATATAAGTCAATACTCAAAGTTTTGTATTTTAACTATAATGGATAAATGGTTAGCAATAATGTTGTTACATTTTGGAAAAAGCCATGTTGTTATAAAATTAGGGGTTAAAGAAAAGGTGGCCAGCAGTTCATGTCGTCCAATTCACACACAGGTAAAAAAATTTAGACAACCCACTTTTTCATTCATCTTGATCGATTAGGTTTCTATTAATTTATTTTGTTTTCTGTTATGTTTATAAATTGGAGGTTGAATCACTATATGTTTTTTTTCGTGGATGGTGACGCATTAACGAATGAATTTATACTAATTACTCGAGTTCCCTTCCAAGACAGGCCATTGCAACTTTTGCTTCTTTACATTGACGTTTTCATCGGTTGCAGGGTGCGTTATCTTCTTATACTTTCCCTCTACCTGTATTCCCTCTACCTATATCATGCTTTTTGCTAGGCTATTATCTTTTCTCTGTCCGGTGCATAATATAAATCTGCCCTAATTATTGCTATTCTTTACGTCACTTTTGCAATAACCTCTAAAATGTCATCTTTAACTAAACGTAAATCTATGGAGAATGTTGTCATCATACATCTGTTTGCGTAGCTCTCTTATGATACACCCACGATCTATCTAATATCAGGCACATATAATCTATGGAGTTTCTACGGTAAGCCACTTTTCCCTTCTGTTTAATCTATGTAGTTTAACTCAGGGTTTTGTACCAACAACTAATAGAAAATCTAAAGTTGTAATTTTTTTGTACATTCTTTAATCTTTCTATCTGTATCCAAAACCATGTTTATATCTTTGCTCTAATTCTTGCTTTACAGGTGTCTTTGTCAAAGAGCATGAGCACTCTACTTCTATATTTTGAGAATTGATCATTATGTGGGCATTAATTTCATATGTCAAGAGACAACAATTTTGGCAGGTACTTTCCACTTTCGCTTGCTGCTTCTAATTAGATTTCTTTGATGTTAATAAATTTTATTGTTTTAGACAAGTTGGATAACAGAGCTTCTATGAACCTATAACACAGAGGTTAATTCCATAGTTCCATTTAGGCATTACAGAGGTTACTTCCATCTAGGCATTATTCAGTTAGCTGTGTGGGGTCTTGGGTCACTAATGATAGTATAGATAAAAGTATCGGTAATTATTTTGTAATGCTTGGTAAAAACATCATTTTTAACCACAAAGCATAACTGATGGAAAACACAATAAGTAAATAAATTGAAAGGCTCTCATTTGTTATTATTATGACTTGGTGATGGTATAGTTGTGGGAATCGAGGATGATGTAAGCTGGAGCTATACCGAATCCGACGGACAGACCCGTGACTGCATATTTGACGGCTCCAGGGGCTACGACGAATACTGTTCTTGATCTGAATGTACCTTATGTTGGGCATAAAACGTATGTTACTTTTCCCATATGACGTTGAATACTGTTTCGATACCGGAACTTATACATGTGGAAATAGAGTGTTAGTTGGTATAACTTTTAAGTCTGTATAGCCGGTATAAGTCTGTATAGCCATAACTTTGGTAATACTGAGATTTAGATTTTTTGTGCGGTCTACACTCTACATATATTTATTTCTTAAATTGGGATTTTAGTGTTTTTCTATAGAATTAGTTATGCTTGATGTTTTATAGTCCAAGTTTATGGTATGGATCGACCCTAAGTGTAACATAAATCTAGCATTCTAGAATGAAAAATATGTAGTCTTTAATTTTCCTGAGCTTATTCGTTGTTTTGTTCTATGGCTATTCTTTGTAACAGGTTGATGGAATTGGACTAATGGTTTGAGCTCTATATCAGAGAATAACACTTCATGTGTAAAATATGGTTGAGTGGTTCATTTCTCTTTCTATGGTTGGACATAAGTTATGTCACTAGATGAAATACTAGATGTTTGGGAGATGTTTGCTGGCATTAGTCTATGTGGTACGAAATAACCTTATAAATAAAATCGAGCCTCTTTATACTTCGTAAGTATTCCACATCCAATTGTAATCTCTGCAATTCTAATGCATTGATTGTATTACAACATTGCCACATCTCATTAAAGTAACCTAAACAACTTGTATTACCGTTAAAACATCTCACGCGCTATAAACTGGAGCCGCTGCAACGCACGAGCACAAGGCTAGTGATATCAAACAAGGAAATCTATTAGTTTCAATCCCAATTATATTTTTACTTTTTATGATTCTTTATAACCAAATACGTCTCAAATCTGGTAAGTACCAATCTATATATGTTGATGGTTGATAGTTGTTAAGACGAATTTAGTGGGGCTTCCTCCGGATTCCCATTCGGTTAAAATGTAACACGGTCCAGTTGAAATAACCCATTACTCTCGTCGTGTGAGCACTTGATGGATGCGTGTTTTATTGGAGTGGACGTTAAAAAAAGAACATCTTAGGTAGCTAGGCAATAGCACGGTGTTGGTAGGAGAGAATAAAAGTAATTAGAAATGGAGTGGCGAATGATAATAGTGGGAAAGAGAATGAGTATTTGAATAGAAAAAAGATTCCGACGTTTGATAGAATGAATCTCTATATTAAATAAAATAAAATTGTGATTATATCATCATTTTATCAAAATATTTTACATGGCAACTTCAAAAAAAATTTAAAAATTATTTCCTTCTAAACTAAATAAATTATGACATCATTATAACATTAAATTATATTCCTTAATTTAATATACTTTTCAAATTCTTACCATATTAGTTAATAAATATTTTTATTCATATTTTTAAATTATATATTTTCCTATCAACATGACAAAAATGATTCAATCAATTCCTATTTTATGGTTTCATGAATATATTATGATTATGCTTATTTTTTCTTTTCTTTTATCTTCATTGTTATTTATATACACATATATAGATATAGATAGATGTATATATACAGGATCGAGCTAAAAATATGTATCTTCGATCTACATGGGTGTCACTCGGGTTTAATAGAATAAATATAAAAGATATACAAAATTTTAAATAATAATTTAATTTAGATATATCAAAAACAAAACTATTTTTTTTATAATTTATAAAAGATGGAATAATGTTTTAAGGCTTCACTTTAATTTTTATATTAAAATTACAACCCTAAGTGTATAGCTACCAATTATTTCCGCCTTTTTTATTTATTTATTTTTCTTCATAGGGTTGCATCCCTTCCTTAACTCACTCGCTAGCAGCTCCCGAAAACAAACTACTTGTTCCAACCCAATCATAATCCATCAATCACACACAATGTCTTCACTACTTCACAATCACCTCACAACTTCTTCTTCTTCACTCTCTTCATCAACCTCCGCATTTTTCGCTCAAAACAGTTTTGATGTTGTCAGGTATTATTCATTAATCTATCTTTACTTTTACAATTAAATATAATTAAAACTCAAACAATAAATTTACGACGATTAGTGGTATTTAATTAGCTATTATATGTTTGTTTTGCAGAAGCCAGATAGTAAGTGTTGTACCTTCTGCTAAAAAACCTGGTGTTTTTAAATGTGTTGCTACTTCCCCTCCCGAACAGACCGGTATCTTTACGCCTCTGCTTGCGTATAGTTTTACTGATTGTAATTGATATTTAAATGATTCTGTTTGAACTTATATATAAATGTATATATTGTAAATGTATATGTATATGTGTAAATGGTTAGGAGAAGGGATATCATTTGTATTTGAATACATTAGCTGTAAAAGATGCGTATTTGTATCGCTTCCGTCATTTTGTAACTTATTAAACATAAGTTTATTATAAAAAGCTTGTCGCTTTATATGCTCCAAATGGGAGAATGGGGCGCATAACAAATATTTAGAATAACCCGGATGCAGGGTACTTTAGGATTTTATGCATTTTCATATTGACATTATATTGGCAAGGTTTTAATTAGCGGTGTTGATATTATTATAGCTTACAAGACGAAAGTGTCTCGCAATGGGAACATTGCTAAACTTCAAGCTGGCTACCTTTTTCCGGAGGTATGTATGGACATTTCAGATGCCTGCTTTTTAGTTTCGAATAGTCTGATAATGTTGTTAATTTTTGTTTTTCGATATGAGATTTTAAAGGGTTGTCGTCTGCTGAATTGCAGATTGGTAGAAGGAAGACTGCACACATGCAAAAGTATCCTGATGCACAAGTGATAAGCCTTGGAATTGGTGATACTACTGAACCAATTCCAGAAGTCATTACGTCAGCCATGGCTAAGGTATGGTTACAGTCGGCAACTTTTCCTTCCCTGTTCTTGGATAAAACGAGATTATGGATTAAGAAAAATGAGATGATGCTTTTTCATTTTCTGTTTGCAGAGAGCACTTGGCTTATCGACTGTTGAGGGTTACAGTGGATATGGAGCTGAACAAGGTGAAAAGGTATGCATAGTTGACATCCTGCTTTTTGGGTAAACATGATGAAACTGCAACAAGTTATATGGATCCAATAAAATAGATGTACTTACTAGATATAAAAGGCAGATTCTTAAAGAATAGAAAACATAAATACCCGGGACATGCACTGAGTCCCTGAACGAAACATTCCAATACCAAGATCCAACGTAACTAGTCTTTATAACCTTCAAATTTGGTATTTGACCTAAGCTTGTTTTCTATAAACTGGGGGGAATTTGCTGAAACAAAACAATGACAATTAGTAGCTCAACATCTGAACGTTTCCTGCTAGCAACTTTTCTATATAAAATAGAGCAGCTCTGCATTCACCTAGGGAGAAAGTATTAACATAATCGGGTAATCAAAACCTTCCTCAGAGTGCATATAGTACACTAATGGCTCACCTCAGCGCATGCAATCCTAAAGATCACGAGCTTTGCATCTGAAGACGCCTGTACAATCACAATATCTAACCCAAGTGAGCGGTATATGACTTGGGTTTTGCCTCCTAACAGCAACCGATGTGTTTGTACCCATAAATGAATGATAACACATTCCATGGGTCATAATGTTTGGGGCTCATCCAAGTGGACCTGTATAGTTCCAGATTACTGCAACCACCATCTTTGATTTTGTAAATCAACGCGATACTCTCTAACTCTGATAAAAAGAATTTAGATCTTAGGAAACCTGGAATTGATAGTTATATAACACTAGTGTTGAAGCTGCAGCACATCACTAATATGGAGCATTGTCAGCTAAATATATCCATTTGTAATCGTACCAACATTGATATTTTCAGTATGTAGATATACTCTTTATATCTACTAAGAGCCAACAGCCGCGTCCGGATCTGATCTATCTACTCGGCAATTCAGTACCAAAAACTTATAATAGGCCAGGGTTGATAAATAATGCTACACATCTAAAATCTTTAAAATGCTCAGATGACTAGGTGAAACAGATTGATAATCCCGCACCATGATTCCATTTTTAGATGGAACATGTTACTTATAAACTGTACCAAAACTCTCGCATGTAATTTTTTCTGACAGTTTAGTTCTATACCAAAGTGTTAAATGCCCCATTAAAACTCCCTTTAATTTGGTCTAGCACCATCAACTGTAGTTATGACGAAAAGCAATTATGTAAAGTTATATTAAATTGGTACATATATGCTAAAGGTTTGGAAATATTTAGTTTACTGTATTAGTTCTATTAACACATGTTTATCAGTTACTTGTGTTGGGAGATAAGAACACCAATCGTACATCCATTACAAATCTATCATGCAATGATACATGTCATTTATATGTTAGGAACTGAGAGCTCGTCTTGCTTCAACGTTTTATGGAAACCTTGGAATAGAGGAAGATGACATTTTTGTATCTGATGGTGCAAAATCTGACATTTCTCGCCTTCAGGTGTGGGTTTGTTTTACACGCTTGTTTGTTAATTGTGTATTTGATTCTTCTTAATATAAGTTTTAAAGTAGGATCATCTTTTCAACCTATAATTCCTTCTTGTTAGATCAATATCATCTATATTTTGTTACCATAAAAGACAAGTATCATTTGCATTTGAGTTGTAACATCTACTTTTGTTGATTCTTTTCTTGCAGGTCTTATTTGGGTCGAACGTTACTATGGCGGTGCAAGATCCATCATATCCGGTAGCCCAGTTTTAGTTTTGAATTAATTGTTTTGATTGGTGGTCGGCTGGTGGCACTTTCAAGGAATGAGTTGATTGGGGTATGTTTTACAATGGGTCACATGGGTAAAATCAGCAAAAAAAATAATTGAAACTTTAAAGTCAATTGGGTCAAAACTTGTTTTTGGAAAAGTGTTGGGTCAAAAGTTTCCTATGTCTATTTACAATGCATAAAAACTCATAAATCATTTAATTAAGAGGAGAGATTATTCTTGAAATAAATTTCTTATCATATTTGACCCATCAACTAAATTTATAATTTTCAAAATAATTAATCAAAAAGTGTTTCGGGTCAACCTGGTTCGACCAGTTTTGAACTATTTGTCTATACCAAAGAGTGCATTATGCAATCCTATTGAGCCACATCGAGTTTTGACGCTTAAAGGGCACTTGGTTCTGCCGCTGTACATTTGTACAATAGCAGAAACATGAGATGTAAAAAGGGAAGAGTTTTGGCTAGTTGCTGCAACGCGTACTTGTAGCTGATTTTCAATCTTTATTTATTTGTCAGGCTTATGTAGATTCAAGTGTCATTATGGGTCAGACAGGACAGTTCCAAAAGGATGTTGAGAAATTCGCAAAAATTGAATACATGAAATGTACTCCGGAGAATGATTTCTTTCCTGATTTATCTAAGGTTTCTCGAACAGATATCATATTTTTCTGTTCACCTAACAACCCAACGGGTTCAGCTGCATCAAAAGAGCAGCTAACCCAGTTAGTAAAATTTGCCAAGGACAATGGGTCTATCATAGTTTATGATTCAGCATATGCCATGTACGTGTCAGGCGACACCCCTAAATCCATCTTTGAAATTCCCGGAGCCAAAGAGGTACGATTAAACCAATCCAAATGAATTGTCATTTGCTAATGCAGTTATTCGACTTTATTCAATCAATTCTACTAAATGGAGTGTGCAGGTAGCAATTGAAACAGCATCTTTCTCTAAGTATGCTGGATTTACGGGTGTTCGTCTTGGCTGGACTGTAGTCCCAAATGAACTTAAGTTTTCAGATGGATTTCCTGTGGCCAAGGACTTTAACCGCATTGTCTGTACTGGTTTCAATGGTGCATCAAACATCGCTCAAGCTGGTGGCCTTGCATGCCTTTCTCCTGAAGGTCTTAAGGTCAGTTTATGATGTTAGCGCTATTGCTGCAGCTTTCTTTGGTGGTTCATATCATTAATGTTATATTCTTTCTTTTTTCGAAAAGCTGTTTACATTATTAATGCGTTTTCAATTCTTGCAGGCTATGCATGATGTGGTTGGGTTCTACAAAGAAAACACACAGATTATAGTGGATACATTTACTTCACTAGGGTTTAAGGTATATGGAGGAAAGCATGCCCCGTATGTGTGGGTTCACTTCCCAGGTCAAAGCTCATGGGACGTGTTTAGTGAAATTCTTGAGAAGACCCATGTCGTGACCACTCCTGGTAGCGGTTTTGGACCTGCTGGTGAAGGGTTTGTTAGGGTCAGCGCCTTTGGACACCGGAACAATGTGTTGGAAGCCTGCCGGAGATTTAAGGAGCTCTACAAGTAAGAAAAACGAACCCTTCTACTACCATCCAGGTTTTGTAGTTCTAAACTGTTCCATAATCTTAGCATTGCCATCGCCATCGCCTTTTTATTGATTTTGTGTTACTTCAGAATAATGAAAGATGCTTAATTTTTGTAGAGCTCAAGATGATTGAGACTCTACAGATGTCTATTGTTTTTAAGTGGTCCTTGTATTTGGAAAATGTGGAAAGTGAGTGCTATCTGAATGTTTTTTTAGATGTTACACCTGAATCTCTTTCTTGTTGTTTGTTAATCACTTGATTTAAGTATAAGATCAATATTGTGATAGTAAATGTTTTTTAAACAGATGTAACACATTTTTTTGAAGTTATACAAGATTAGACAAAGTGTTTTAGGTAAAAAAAATGATCGGCCCGATAGATTTGTATGTACCAAAAGGTTGCCCTTTTGACCCATTACACAACATGTCGTACTTATTTTGCCACTTGCAGTAGAATGTAAAAAATTGGTTGTTTTGCAACACCTCATATTTTACATTGCTCATATGTCACATAACAAGAATCAAGTAATACTCCCAGTTCCCACCTGTGATGCACAAAACAGACCATGCGATCTAAAAGAACATGAATTCATGGAAACACAACCTGATAAATAACCCAACAAATACAATATAATGAGATAAATAACTTAGCTTCTTTTAGCATATAGCTTTTACATACAAAGAATACAACCTGATATTGCAGAAAAACTAATAGTTACTTTGTTGAGTCTGTGTTATATCCATAGCTCGAGCTCTGTGTGTGGCTGCATTGTGAAGACATGGTGAGGTTTGTAAAAGGGGTGAAGTAAGTTGGCACAGGCATTTTTGATGGCAGGCTGGGCAAGGGAGACTGAAAATTAAGAACACTGATTGCTTGCCTAATTGTTGGGCGGAAACTGTTGTCGGGATGGGCACACCAGAGCCCGACAATCATCAAACACTCCAATTCTCTTTGATCGTAATCTCCCATTAGTCTACTGTCAGCTGCTTCTAGAATTCGACGCTGCCCGTAAAGATCCCAAACCCACTCCACCATTCTTATCTGACCTTTTGCAGCCTTTAGTTCCATTGGCTTCCTTCCGCATGCTATTTCCAGCGCTACGACTCCAAAACTGTACACATCTGTTTCCCTACTTGCTTGACCTGTCATAACGCACTCTGGAGCCATGTAGCCCATGGTTCCAGCGATGACAGTGGTCTGCGAACCCTTGTCATGGTCAACAAACCTAGCTAGCCCAAAGTCACCAAGTTTCGCATTGAAACTTGAATCCAACATAACGTTGCTTGACTTGATGTCCCGATGCACCACACATTGCTCCCATTCTGCATGCAAGTATAGCAGTGCCGACCCCAAACCTTTAGCAATCCCATACCTTATGGGCCATGTTAACAAGCTTTTCCCGTGAAATAAATGCAAGTCTAGACTACCGTTTAGCATGAATTCGTACACCAGAAGTAGCTCTTTTTGTTCATGGCACCAGCCGACTAGTTGCACCAAGTTTCTGTGTCGTAATCGGCTAATGGTTTTAACTTCTGATGCGTATTCTTTTATTCCCTGGTGAGACTCCCGTGACACCCTTTTGACTGCAATGTACGAGTCCATTTCTTTCACAAAACCTTTATAGACCCCACCAAAACCACCCTCCCCAAGCTTTTCTTGTTCGGCAAAGTTACCAGTTGCTCGAGCCAGCTCTTTGTATGAAAACTTTCGTGCTCCGGTACCCTTTTCGAATTCACTATCAAGCACAAAAGTATCATTTTTGGTTTCAAATCTTTTTTTCTTGTTTCGCAGTATAAATAGCGCTAGACCAATCCCAACTAACATAACACACCCAATCACTAAACCAGTCACTAGCCGTACGTTACTTTTTTCTGATTTGGGTCCGGGTCCAGCCCTTGGACCAGGGCTACCAACGGTCCCTGGGCCTGGGTCCATCATGTTTTCATTGATACCAAGACTTGAACTAAAGTTCCATGAGTAAATACTATGTATAACTTCAGTGTTCCCTGTTGCACCAGAAAACCCAAATGTAACCCACTCTGGCAAGTGCTCCTTTAAATCAACGATGTAAGAAATTCGCTGGTACTGACGTCCACTCCGACCAAAACCCGTGAACACGACACTAAGGTTAGACGAACTAGAATCATACCTTATAACTGCGTCATATGTTTCGCCTTCTCGAATCCTACTCCGCCATGTCAAGTTCCTTACCGACTCCATGGAACTGATATCAATTCCGACATGTTCATTTTCTGGGTCCCACTTGTTATGAAAAACATCAAATTCAACAGCAACAAATGGGTTGCTAGTAGAGTTCAATGCCTGATCATCACGAGTAAGCCCAAGCGTTCCACTACTTGTGACATTATCAGGAACCGTAGACCCATTTGGTGCAAGAAAGAAAGCAAGCCCATCGCCATACTTTGAACTGTTGAGAGAATTGATGGTGAAAGTGAACCGAGTGGAGAAATCAGTGCACTTCTGTGTGGTATTGTCCCAAAGGTGCAAGGGTTCTGAATAGGTGGCACGACCAATGCTAACCAACGCACTAACGTCACGTTGGTTTGTAGTGAGTTGAATTGCATTGTTTGAAGGATAAGCATCTCTTTCGTATTTAATATCACCGTCGTTTGGGCTGAAACCAGTTTTCTGAAACGATAAAGGGGCGGCATAAGGAAGTGTGAGGACGAGAATGGCGGTACTGATGATGAGTGAAAGGGGAATGGAGGTAGGAATAGCCATGATTGGGAGAAGGTTCAGAAGAGGTATAAACCATTGATCATATTGTATTTGTAAGGATTAGCCTGCAACCCTTAACCTGGTCCAACTATTGATCGAAGGCAATGCTGTTATTTTATTGTCAGTTTAGATATAGTTTCTTATGAGGCCGGCCGAAGTAGCACTTCATATTTTTCAATATACAATAAAACTTAATCATTTTGCTTAAATATGAGTCGAATTTATCAAAGGTTAGAAGTTATATGTTACATCTGTTCAAAGTAATTATTTCTAGTAAATTAGAAGTTCACTTGTACCTTTTGTTAGAAATAGAATTAGAATCATATGTTTAGTGTCTTATAAATAGGTGATGATTTGTACATTATTTCTTTAAAGCCGTATCTATACTTCTATAGTATCTTATAATAAAAATAACACTCTCTCTCATGGTGTTGAAAATGTAACCATGCGAATGTACGAAATTGTCTCTCCTTTATTTCAATTCAGGCATTCCTATCTACACACTCTCACCTCAATTGATTGCCCACTTATACTGTTAATACATGTATTTTTTTGTTAATGGTGGCTGCTATTGAAGCTACATTATTATAGTGGTATCTCGCTTAAGTGATTGCCCACCTATACTGTTTTCGGTAATCACGACATCAAACGCACTGTCATTGGTATCCGCTGCAACGCGCGGGTACCATGCTAGTAACACCAAACATGCTTTAAGGTGTTCTACCATATAATAACGCGAAACATATTTGGTGGTGTATGGCTAAAAAGGCGGTGTGCGGATTACCTCTACCACGTCCAAAAATGCAGAGGCTATGTCCAAAAATGGAAAAATACTAAACGAGCTGTGTATAATAGAGAGGCAAGGGTTGAAGGAGTCATATAAATTTGGATATTTTTCATATATGTATTTCGTGTTAATTAAAACAATAAAAGAAATACGATAAAACCAATTCAGAATACATATAAAGTCGAAAATAACTACAAGATATTGGTAACATCAATCACAATTCATTGTGATTCATATACACATTGATCTAGTCATTATAATTTATAAACGTCTTTCAAGTATTTGATTCTTAATATAATGACTATTAGACTAATAGTATTAGTTTGGGCCAACTAGTGCAAGCTCTTGTTATTGTGGAATTATTCATTCTTTGGCATGTTATGTTTGCTATTTTGTGGCAAGTAATGAACATTGTTACGTACAGTGTATATATCTATACTATATTATAAAACAAATAGCCATGTCTAAAATTTTAAGTTTCAACATTTACTTTCTCAAAATGCCCCTCCCATCTATTCATATTTACCTAAAATAACTATAATACCCTTTCTCTCTCCTCAAATCTCAACCACTCATTTTTTTCCCCTCTCCTCCATAAATCATTTTATTCCTCTAATTCATTCAAAATCTTTTATCTCAAAAACCGTACATCGATAAATTATAAAAGTTATATGGGTGTTCTTAAAATTTCATGCTCTTTCATTAGAAAGGTCATTCGATATACTTTCGAAGAATTTTTAAATCCGAGGGCAGAGCCCGTACGGCTAAGGGCGGAGCCCGTCAGGTAGATCACCCCATCACCGCCACCGCCATTACATCACCACCCCGCCATCACCTCCATCACCGCCGCAACGCGCGGGTACCTTTCTCTCGTATTATTATACAAATGCTATACTACATTTTGCAAACCCACACAAAAATAATCTATTTTAATTAAGGCTAACAAATGAGGCATGTATGCATGTCAATCGTTTCTTCATTTAAATATCATATTAGAGTTGGGAATTGGTCGGCTTTCTCTAACAATCTATACTTAAAAAAATAAAACAAAACAAGTACTAAAACTAAGAGTAGTTTAAAACTGTGTTTTCAAAAAGATCAAAGAACCATATATCATGACATTTGGAAGACTCATGAAATGCATATCACCACATAAAATAACACTGTCATGACATACTAATACATCTCTATCTATAAAGTTTTTACTCTAGTAGTTCAAAGTAAATGCGAGAGGTTTTGCCTTTCTAAAAATCTCAAGTTTATCATGACATATTAATATTTGGGCATGTGTGTTTAATATTTAATTTGAAGTGATATCTTGCACTTATTGAATTAGTTCAACGAAAGTCGTTTAAAAAATGAACAATAATACATCGTACAATCGTAACAGTATTACTTTATTTCATGATACACAAACGGGATCTGGGGTTTGGCATGTTGAAGGGGCTGGGAGCTTTTTGGTAATATTTGTCAAATATTATTTTTTCTATGTTGGCTTATCACGGCAACATTTGTGCTAGACACCGTTTGAAAGCCCAATTTCTGGAGTTTCTCCTTGTATTTTATTTTTTATTATACAAAAAGATTATATGGTCTTTTCATCTATCTTATATTTTATTATCGAACTTAGATAACCTTACCGCTAATCTTTAATCTCTATCTCTATCTCTATTACATTATAAATCATTTGTTCCCGCCAAATTTTTTCAACTTTTCAACATTTCAGCCACTCATTTTCATCTCTCTCCTCAAATCTCAACCACTCATTTTTTTCTCTCATCCAATCTCAACCACTCATTTTCATCTCTCTCCTCAAATCTCAACCACTCATTTTCCTCTCTCTCCTCAAATCTCAACCACTCATTTTATTCTCTCCTCAAATCTCAACCACTCATTTTCCTCTCTCTCCTCAAATCTCAACCACTCATTTTATTCTCTCCTAAATCTCAACCACTCATTTTCATCTCTCTCCTCAAATCTCAACCACTCATTTTCATCTCTCTCCTAAATCTCAACCACTCATTTTATCTCTCTCCTAAATCTCAACCACTCATTTTCATCTCTCTCCTCAAATCTCAACCACTCATTTTCATCTCTCTCCTAAATCTCAACCACTCATTTTATCTCTCTCCTAAATCTCAACCACTCATTTTCATCTCTCTCCTCAAATCTCAACCACTCATTTTCATCTCTCTCCTAAATCTCAACCACTCATTTTATCTCTCTCCTAAATCTCAACCACTCATTTTCATCTCTCTCCTCAAATCTCAACCACTCATTTTCATCTCTCTCCTCAAATCTCAACCACTCATTTTCATCTCTCTCCTAAATCTCAACCACTCATTTTCATCTCTCTCCTAAATCTCAACCACTCATTTTATCTCTCTCCTAAATCTCAACCACTCATTTTCATCTCTCTCCTAAATCTCAACCACTCATTTTCATCTCTCTCCTAAATCTCAACCACTCATTTTATCTCTCTCCTCAAATCTCAACCACTCATTTTATCTCTCTCCTCAAATCTCAACCACTCATTTTCCTCTCTCTCCTCAAATCTCAACCACTCATTTTATTCTCTCCTAAATCTCAACCACTCATTTTCCTCTCTCTCCTCAAATCTCAACCACTCATTTTATTCTCTCCTAAATCTCAACCACTCATTTTATCTCTCTCCTCAAATCTCAACCACTCATTTTCATCTCTCTCCTCAAATCTCAACCACTCATTTTCCTCTCTCTCCTCAAATCTCAACCACTCATTTTATTCTCTCCTAAATCTCAACCACTCATTTTCCTCTCTCTCCTCAAATCTCAACCACTCATTTTATTCTCTCCTAAATCTCAACCACTCATTTTATCTCTCTCCTCAAATCTCAACCACTCATTTTCATCTCTCTCCTAAATCTCAACCACTCATTTTCCTCTCTCTCCTCAAATCTCAACCACTCATTTTATTCTCTCCTCAAATCTCAACCACTCATTTTCCTCTCTCTCCTCAAATCTCAACCACTCATTTTATTCTCTCCTAAATCTCAACCACTCATTTTCATCTCTCTCCTCAAATCTCAACCACTCATTTTCATCTCTCTCCTAAATCTCAACCACTCATTTTATCTCTCTCCTCAAATCTCAACCACTCATTTTCATCTCTCTCCTCAAATCTCAACCACTCATTTTCATCTCTCTCCTAAATCTCAACCACTCATTTTCATCTCTCTCCTCAAATCTCAACCACTCATTTTCATCTCTCTCCTCAAATCTCAACCACTCATTTTCCTCTCTCTCCTCAAATCTCAACCACTCATTTTATTCTCTCCTAAATCTCAACCACTCATTTTCATCTCTCTCCTCAAATCTCAACCACTCATTTTCCTCTCTCTCCTCAAATCTCAACCACTCATTTTATTCTCTCCTAAATCTCAACCACTCATTTTCATCTCTCTCCTCAAATCTCAACCACTCATTTTCATCTCTCTCCTAAATCTCAACCACTCATTTTATCTCTCTCCTAAATCTCAACCACTCATTTTCATCTCTCTCCTCAAATCTCAACCACTCATTTTCATCTCTCTCCTTAAATCTCAACCATTCATTTTCATCTCTCTCCTCAAATCTCAACCACTCATTTTCATCTCTCTCCTCAAATCTCAACCACTCATTTTTTTTCTCTCCTTCATAAATCATTTTATTTCTCTAATTCATTCAAAATCTTTTATCTCAAAAAAATAAACAAAACAAGTACTAAAACTAAGAGTAGTTTAAAACTGTGTTTTCAAAAAGATCAAAGAACCATATATCATGACATTTGGAAGACTCATGAAATGCATATCACCACATAAAATAACACTGTCATGACATACTAATACATCTCTATCTATAAAGTTTTTACTCTAGTAGTTCAAAGTAAATGCGAGAGGTTTTGCCTTTCTAAAAATCTCAAGTTTATCATGACATATTAATATTTGGGCATGTGTGTTTAATATTTAATTTGAAGTGATATCTTGCACTTATTGAATTAGTTCAACGAAAGTCGTTTAAAAAATGAACAATAATACATCGTACAATCGTAACAGTATTACTTTATTTATATTCTTGCATTTATATTTGAAGTAATACTAGTCCATTCTAGTTCAATACTTGACTTGTTGTATTTTACACTAGTGGGTTAAACCATCAAGTGAGGGACTTATAAAAACCCTACATCGATAAATTATAAAAATTATATGGGTGTTCTTAAAATTTGCTCTTTCATTAGAGAGGTCATTCGATATACTTTCGACGAATTTTTAAATCCGAGGGTAGAGCCCGTACGGCTAAGGCATTTGGCTATCACACTCTATGACCTATCACCTCCTATGACCTATCACACTCTATGAGCTATCACCCTATGCTATCACACTCTATGACCTATCACTTCATGCTATCACACTCTATGACCTATCACTTCTATCTATCACACTCTATGACCTATCACTTCTATGCTATCACACTCTATGACCTATCACTTCTATGCTATCACACTCTATGACCTATCACTTCTATCTATCACACTCTATGACCTATCACTTCTATCTATCACACTCTATGACCTATCACTTCTATGCTATCACACTCTATGACCTATCACTTCTATCTATCACACTCTATGACCTATCACTTCTATGCTATCACACTCTATGACCTATCACTTCTATCTATCACACTCTATGACCTATCACTTCTATCTATCACACTCTATGACCTATCACTTCTATGCTATCACACTCTATGACCTATCACTTCTATCTATCACACTCTATGACCTATCACTTCTATCTATCACACTCTATGACCTATCACTTCTATGCTATCACACTCTATGACCTATCACTTCTATCTATCACACTCTATGACCTATCACTTCTATCTATCACACTCTATGACCTATCACTTCTATCTATCACACTCTATGACCTATCACTTCTATCTATCACACTCTATGACCTATCACTTCTATCTATCACACTCTATGACCTATCACTTCTATGCTATCACACTCTATGACCTATCACTTCTATCTATCACACTCTATGACCTATCACTTCTATCTATCACACTCTATGACCTATCACTTCTATGCTATCACACTCTATGACCTATCACTTCTATCTATCACACTCTATGACCTATCACTTCTATCTATCACACTCTATGACCTATCACTTCTATGCTATCACACTCTATGACCTATCACTTCTATCTATCACACTCTATGACCTATCACTTCTATCTATCACACTCTATGACCTATCACTTCTATCTATCACACTCTATGACCTATCACTTCTATCTATCACACTCTATGACCTATCACTTCTATGCTATCACACTCTATGACCTATCACTTCTATCTATCACACTCTATGACCTATCACTTCTATCTATCACACTCTATGACCTATCACTTCTATGCTATCACACTCTATGACCTATCACTTCTATCTATCACACTCTATGACCTATCACTTCTATGCTATCACACTCTATGACCTATCACTTCTATCTATCACACTCTATGACCTATCACTTCTATCTATCACACTCTATGACCTATCACTTCTATCTATCACACTCTATGACCTATCACTTCTATGCTATCACACTCTATGACCTATCACTTCTATCTATCACACTCTATGACCTATCACTTCTATCTATCACACTCTATGACCTATCACTTCTATGCTATCACACTCTATGACCTATCACTTCTATCTATCACACTCTATGACCTATCACTTCTATCTATCACACTCTATGACCTATCACTTCTATGCTATCACACTCTATGACCTATCACTCTATCTATCACACTCTATGACCTATCACTTCTATCTATCACACTCTATGACCTATCACTTCTATCTATCACACTCTATGACCTATCACTTCTATCTATCACACTCTATGACCTATCACTTCTATGCTATCACACTCTATGACCTATCACTTCCTATGCTATCACACTCTATGACCTATCACTTCCATGATTTCAGCTCACTGGACTTCACTCCAAGATCATCCCACTGAAGACATTCTCACTGAAGTCGAAGACTGAAGTCTGAAGAAAGAAGACTGACAAATGGCGGAGCCCCCTAGCAGTCTTACCAGATCCATGACTAGAGCTTTGTCAGTGTTCTAGACCTTACAAGTCTGAACACTGATTACGAGGAATTGACTTTTGCCTTTACACGCCTTTACCCGGACAATCTATTTGTCTATTATTAAAAGCTTACACGCGTGTAAAGGTGGTGGGTTAAAATGATGACAAGTCACATCAACATGACTTTATCCTTGTACCTTAACCAATGCATTTAAGGAATTAAAGTTGTTTCCTTAAATGCATGCAACCATATTTGTACGGCATAATAAATTCACTGTTGAATTTATTTGCCTATAAATACCAAGTCATTTACCTCGTTCCAATTTACTTTTTTGCAATTTGGTGAACTTGTCTAAATACTCTCGATCACAACAAGGAATACTTCACAACTTTAAGTGTTTCGATCAAAGGAGATTATTTAGCAAGTATAGATCATTTGTAATTCATAGGTTGTTAGGATATTTACATACTTGTAATATCTTGGCTCCGCAACAACCTTGTATTTTATTTAACATCATAAATAAAATACACTTGAAAATTACATTGTGTTCCACCTTTACATTATTTATTGCTTTAAGTCTTGTATTACTTTATTTATATTCTTGCATTTATATTTGAAGTAATACTAGTCCATTCTAGTTCAATACTTGACTTGTTGTATTTTACACTAGTGGGTTAAACCATCAAGTGAGGGACTTATAAAAACCCTACATCGATAAATTATAAAAATTATATGGGTGTTCTTAAAATTTTGCTCTTTCATTAGAGAGGTCATTTTATATACTTTCGACGAATTTTTAAATTCCGACACATTAGATGAGAGCATCTCCAAACCTAATCCGCTAATCCTATCAGTTTAACACCAATTTTTATCGTACTGAACGATCTTTTCACCCTTAGCTCATCATACTCTATATACAATTTTTTAACCTTAAAAGGTTTCATCCAAGCATCCAGCTCTCGAGATTACGATACTTTGTCGTGTTTCTTTAGACTCAACCCATGAATTTTGTGAATGACCGCGAATTTGACCCAACTCCAATGTTTGATTGGTTCTTAGTTCAAGTTAGTCTAGATTGCGATTATTCAAAAGTTTGAAAATTGAAACAATCATGTTATAGTTTGCTAAAATTTCATTGTGTTTTTTGAACTCAACCTATTAACTTTTAAATGAGTAGACTATGATGTCCGAATGGTTCGAATTTTAAGTTAACATAAATTAAAATTTACTGATATTTTTTTTTTATGTACCACTAAAGACATAAGAAATAAAGAAAAACTCACAACAATGATTTTATATTGAACACCAAAAAAAAAATATGTGTATCAAAAGATGATATTGACAAAAAAAAATATGTGTATCAAAAGATGATATTGACAAAAAAAAATATGTGTATCAAAAGATGATATTGACAAAAAAAAATATGTGTATCAAAAGATGATATTGACAAAAAAAAATATGTGTATCAAAAGATGATATTGACAAAAAAAAATATGTGTATCAAAAGATGATATTGACAAAAAAAAATATGTGTATCAAAAGATGATATTGACAAAAAAAAATATGTGTATCAAAAGATGATATTGACAAAAAAAAATATGTGTATCAAAAGATGATATTGACAAAAAAAAATATGTGTATCAAAAGATGATATTGACAAAAAAAAATATGTGTATCAAAAGATGATATTCACACATCTCCACCCCTTACTAAACTTCATTTGATATGTGTATCAATCATCCCTTACTAAACTTCATTTGATATGTGTATCAATCATCGCCGTTCAAAAAAAAATATGTATCACAAGATGATATTGACAGACAACTGATTCACCAATTGTCGTTTTTATATTGTCTAATATACGAGTATATAAAAATGTATTTGTTATTATTGGTAGAATATCTAATAATGAAAATGGTTATGTATATGAGCAATGCATAGTACAGATTATTTAAAAAAACTAAAAATAATAATAAAAAAAATCAATAAACTATTGAAAACAAAAACCTAATTTTTAAATCTTCCGACACATTAGATGAGAGCATCTCCAAACCTAATCCGCTAATCCTATCAGTTTAACACCAATTTTTATCGTACTGAACGATCTTTTCACCCTTAGCTCATCATACTCTATATACAATTTTTTAACCTTAAAAGGTTTCATCCAAGCATCCAGCTCTCGAGATTACGATACTTTGTCGTGTTTCTTTAGACTCAACCCATGAATTTTGTGAATGACCGCGAATTTGACCCAACTCCAATGTTTGATTGGTTCTTAGTTCAAGTTAGTCTAGATTGCGATTATTCAAAAGTTTGAAAATTGAAACAATCATGTTATAGTTTGCTAAAATTTCATTGTGTTTTTTGAACTCAACCTATTAACTTTTAAATGAGTAGACTATGATGTCCGAATGGTTCGAATTTTAGGAGTTGGTTTTAATTTTAAGTTAACATAAATTAAAATTTACTGATATTTTTTTTTTATGTACCACTAAAGACATAAGAAATAAAGAAAAACTCACAACAATGATTTTATATTGAACACCAAAGTCACCAATACGTCAAATCCACCATGTCGGACCTCCATTGCACCATTGACGGGGTCATTGGCATCGTGCCTCATTGTAGGAGGAGATTGTTCGAGTGTTCGACTACTTTTTCATAGTGAATTAAATTAAATTAATAAATAAAAAGAAAAAGAATAGGTGGGAAGAAAAAACTAGATAACGCCACATCCACGTAGACTGACCAAGCCCTCCGACCCAAACCCGGTTCTAGATAATTCGACACACCCTTTTTTATTTTCATTTTCCATAATTTTCTACTAAATCCATTTCAGGTGAAAACCCTAGATAAACCCCTCATATTCACACACATCATCTTCCTCAATCTTACTCACACCCCACCGATCATCTCATTTGTTTTGTAAATGGCCACCGCCGCGCTTCTCAGATCTCTCCGCCGACGAGACATCGCATCTTCTTCTCTTTCCGCCTTCAAATCCGTACGTCTTTTCCCCCTCAATCTATCTAATATTATTTTTAGTCGGTTACACACAATTTATTATTTTTCTGTATCTATTCGTATAATTATGTGTTTGTGTTTGTGTGTGTGTGTATATATATATATATATATATATATCGAAGTGTTATATGCTCCAGCTGAAAGTAAACATTTTATCAATTTTGTTTTATATCTACTTATTTTTTCCTTTTTGTTACAGTTTGTGAGGATAGAATCCGTGTATGTTTTTACATAAATATATAAAAAAATTAGGTGATCATGCTTCTTCTAATTTATGATTGCACTTCTGTTTATGTGTTATTGATATCTATTTGTTTTAATTTTATATGACTGAATTTCAAAAAATAAGACTATGTAAGGGTAAAATTTGGTTTTTTTTTAATTATTGATATTGAATTATTATGTTCTATATATGTGCGTAACAGATAATTTGTTTGTTTTGAGCTTATGTGATTACTGAATAAAAGTTTGAATGACTTATGCGTTATTTAGTTCTATCCACACGCCTTGGAGAGAAGATTTATTATACTACTCGAGAAATAGTATTCCGTGGTTTCGTTGTTTTATATGGAACGATTGTAATTTGCTTTGTTTTGGCTGATGCTGATATATGGGTGTTTTTTCGCTAGTGACATATCGTTGCTTTTTTGTAAAGAATCCGATGGTATGCTGAGTGTGTTTTGTGCATTTTATAACTACTAGATTCTTTTTCGGTTGAGCTGTTTCCATTTTGTATGCAATGGTTGTTGCTTACCTGTTAACTTTTAAGATTCTAGTGTCTTTTTATGTAATCGCGTTAATGTTTGTGCAGTTAAGTGGAACCAAATCATCATGGACTGGATCATATACGAGTCACAAGATGGGCATGATTGCCAGGCCTTTCAGGTAACTGTATTCTGCACATCAGTCTACATATGCTCTGTCCTTTTTCATTCTGGCTAATCTTTTATTTATGATGCAGCTCGAGACCTCTGGGAAATGAAGTTATTGGTATCGACTTGGGTACTACAAACTCATGTGTTGCGGTTATGGAAGGAAAGGTAAGATCTATACTTAATCTGTTGGGGGGGGGGGGGGTTATCCTCTATTCCCAATCACGCTCAACTTAAGAGTTCTGATTATTTTTATATGCAGACTGCAAAAGTTATTGAGAATTCCGAAGGATCACGAACGACTCCATCAGTTGTGGCGTTCAACCAAAAAGGAGAGCTAATCGTGGGTACCCCAGCTAAACGTCAAGCAGTAACTAACCCTACCAACACTGTGTTTGGGACAAAGCGATTGATTGGACGAAGATATGACGACCCACAAACTCAGAAAGAAATGGGAATGGTCCCGTACAAGATTGTCAAGGCTCCAAATGGAGATGCCTGGGTTGAGGCTGGTGGGCAGAAATATTCTCCTAGCCAGATCGGTGCATTTGTTCTGACTAAGATGAAGGAAACTGCTGAAGCTTATCTTGGAAAGACAATAAACAAAGCTGTAATTACCGTGCCAGCTTATTTTAATGATGCTCAAAGGCAAGCGACCAAGGATGCAGGGCGTATTGCTGGACTTGATGTGCAGAGAATTATCAATGAGCCAACTGCTGCTGCTCTCTCATATGGATTAAACAACAAAGAAGGTCTTATTGCTGTGTTTGATCTTGGTGGTGGAACCTTTGATGTTTCCATATTAGAGATTTCAAATGGTGTTTTTGAGGTATGCAATGTTTTAGTTTTGGCCTGCTGTTTCTTTATTAGACAGATGTGCAAATGTCATTAATATCTTTGTATATGTAGGTGAAATCAACAAATGGTGATACTTTCCTTGGAGGAGAGGATTTTGATAATACTATGTTGGAGTTCTTGGTTGGTGAATTTAAGAGGACAGAGGGAATAGACTTGTCAAAGGACAAGCTTGCTCTTCAGAGGCTTAGGGAAGCCGCTGAGAAAGCTAAGATTGAGTTGTCATCCACAACCCAAACTGATATTAACCTGCCATTCATCACGGCTGATGCTTCTGGTGCTAAGCATTTGAACATCACTCTTACAAGATCAAAGTTTGAGGCTTTGGTTTACCATTTGATTGAGAGAACCAGGAACCCATGCAAAAACTGTGTCAAGGATGCGGGAATCACAACCAAGGATGTTGATGAAGTTCTTCTTGTGGGTGGCATGACCCGTGTTCCTAAAGTCCAGGAGGTGGTTACAGAAATCTTTGGGAAGGCCCCAAGCAAAGGGGTGAATCCAGATGAAGCGGTTGCCATGGGAGCAGCAATTCAGGGCGGGATTCTTCGTGGAGATGTTAAGGAATTGCTTCTGCTTGATGTCACTCCCTTGTCTCTTGGTATTGAGACACTTGGCGGCATTTTCACAAAGCTCATTGGTAGGAATACCACAATCCCAACAAAGAAAAGTCAGGTGAGATCATTGTCCTTTTGAATTCTAAAGGTGTATTGTGATACGTTTATTAATGAGAGAGACAATTTGGGTTATGCTTGATCTCTATAAAGTTACTTAGAATGGAAACAGATTTTAATCCAGCCACCCATGGTGTGTTTCTAATTGGTGTTTGGCGTGGCTTTTTATGGACTTATTGAACTTCCAGAAAGTTGAGAATCTCCATTTCTGGCAGCTTATGAGTTTATGAACTTGAGATTGTTGCTTATTTACGCACATGAAAGATAGAGTTGATAAGTTAAGAACGCGGTAACTTGAGCTTATCGTCTGTTTGATATCCGATGAAAGCGTCTTATTCGTTGTATTAAATGCTGGTACTTTAACATTCCTTTTGTTGTAGGTTGCCTATTTAAGAAATTACATTAGTATGAAAAAAATCTGTAATCAATTTTGGAACATTAATTGTTTAGTTCTTGAAGTGTTCACCAAAAGTGAACCGTTTTTACTTCTGACTTAACTCTGTTTACCCCGTTATCTGCTTCTCTCATTTTGCTACTTTTAGTTTAGCTCATCACCCCAGGTATATGTTATGAAACTGATCAATCATACATTATTGCTATGGCTTTCTGAAGGTATTTTCAACGGCAGCAGACAACCAAACTCAGGTGGGCATCAAGGTCCTGCAAGGAGAGCGTGAAATGGCAAGTGACAATAAACTCTTGGGCGAGTTTGAACTTATGGGCATCCCTCCTGCACCAAGAGGCATGCCTCAGATAGAAGTAACGTTCGACATTGATGCCAATGGCATTGTTACAGTCTCAGCTAAAGACAAAGCTACAAACAAGGAACAACAGATTACAATTAGGTCTTCAGGTGGGCTCTCAGATGATGAGATTGAGAAAATGGTTAAGGATGCTGAACTCCATGCCCAAAAGGATGCTGAAAGGAAAGCACTTATCGATGCCAAAAACAGTGCCGACACTACCATTTACAGCGTCGAGAAGAACTTGAACGAGTACAGAGACAAACTTCCTGCAGATGTGGTCTCTGAGATTGAAACCGCCGTGTCAGATTTGAGGAAAGCCTCTGGTGGTGACGATGCTGCTGAGATTCAAGCAAAGATTGACGCTGCAAATAGGGCACAGTCGAAAATTGGCCAGCACATGCAGGGTGGTTCAGGTTCAGGAGGGGATGGATCTGGAGGAGGTTCACAAGGTGGCAACCAAACACCCGAGGCAGAATACGAGGAGGTAAAGAAGTAGAGTGGTCTTTTCACTGTTCACAAGTTTTTGTAACTGATGCTGTAACATGAGTTGATCCGATCTAGTAGAAATAATCACATACTTGTTTAGTTGTACTTGATCTTGAAACCTTATGCCTTTTGGGAACTGGAGCTGGAGGTGCATTATTAAATCACGATGCCATCAGTGTACTGGCTTTGAGGATGAATCATGTTTTATATTTTGTTTGTCCCAGTAGGGTGAAAATGTTCTCACTTGCTAAGATTCAATGGTTTGCAACTAGTAAGGAGGTGTTTGGGAATTGGGATTGCGTTTGCATGCATATAATCATTCATATTTTTCTAGAATGCTTGGTGAACACTGAACATTAATGTCCGGTTATTTGGGTTTACAAAAGTTATTATGCAATCCCTGCCTGTCTTTATACTAGGTGATACTGATCAGATGAAAAATGCTAGTTTCTACTTGCGAGATATGAAACTTTGGTAGACTGTCTATATGCAACAAGTTATTAATTATAAAAATTTCATGACACTCATTAGAGATGTATTTATGTATTGTTAGGATCAGCCACTAGATAGGAACTGCCTTAAGCACAGCGGAAGCAACAAAGCAAGAAAATAAAGAACACGACACAAGAATTTAACGTGGTTCGGTCTGGGTCTGACCTACATCCACCGGCTGCAAATGGGTAGTTTATTATCACATTGTTTTGAGGTGTTGTCTTACAAATACATAAACATCTCTTATATAGAGATATAGATAGCTTTACTTTCAAAGGAGAGTAAGCATAGATATGGAGTTGATACAAGTGGGCCCTGCCTAAGCAGGAGTTGATACAAGAAAATTCTGCCAGATTTTCTGCCCAAACAGTGGGCCCCTTGTCTGCCACTTTTGACTATTTTTGGTCCTGGCTTCACACATACTCCAACAATCTCCCACTTGAAGCCACGGAACAATCTTCACCTGTGCTTCAACTGTGCATATGTATTTCTGTAAGAACTTTAAACATACATTGGTACAGAAGTCTTCCAGGTCTTCCAGGTCCAGCTCACAAGAACAAACCAAACTTCAAACCATAGTAACCCCAATCAAAACTCCACAGGAACAGAAGTCTTCCAGGTCCAGCTCCCAAGAGCAAACCAAACTTCAATCCATATATCCCATTTTAGCCCGCCCAATCATCAGTAAACCGAAGGGCACATTGAAGCTGTAAACCGCTCCAATACAGTCAGACACAGCTGACCCAGTCATGGCGAAGTCCACTCATGACTCATCCTCAATCTCAACCGGCTCCTACTGATTTGAAATACCGGCTCCAGAGACTCCAGAGGAAACAACAACACTCTTCCCTAGCAGTAACCTCACAGGAGAGATTTCATTCGGAAACCTGGTCTTCAGAACCCAAGGAGATCGAACTAGGCAAGGATTATGTTTGTATTTTGGAAAGGATTTATGTTGATCCTTTTGTTATTCGATCGAGTTAAGCACGTTCGTGCTTATGCCCTCCGCGAGGGTGCTTCGTATTGGGTGTCCTTCGTATAATAATTCGAAGGGGTACATCGTCAAGCCTCCCAGTATAATATTATAGACTGCTAGGGATCTGATTTTAGACTAATATACTTAATTTACTTCTCAATCCTGTCCTCGTGGGATCAAATAATGTTGTTGAAAGCTGAGAGACGTGCCCTTGTGTGTGTTGATGAGTTATTTTCAAAGTATGCCTTTCTTCTGACTTATTTTTCGTCGAAGGACCATATGTGAGCTTTTGTTAATTACCAAGGGGTGAAGGGCGGTGACTATTTCTACAAGGGGTGTGAGTGGAAAAATTAATTAGGCAGGTGGCCGCGCGTGCTTAATTGCAACAAGTGGGCGGTTCGCAGCCTACTTTGAAAATCGTGCCCTACCTATCCCATAAATACTTCTTTCCTCCCCTTGAATTTTCTTTTTTCCCTCCACTGTTTGTCTTTCTCTCTTCGTCTTCATTCAAGTGATTCAACTATCATTCCAGGTACTTTTCTTGTTCTTTCTCTTTGTTTAGTATCGCAATGGCAAAAATAGGTATTAAATCGACCTTTTGTTCCATCACCATTGATCAACTTAGGGAATTTGTAGATAAATACTTTCCGGGAAAAATTAGGGCTTTTGTAAGTCCCAACTCGTTAGATGGTACTACTGAAGACACCTCTATATCGATGGTGGAGTTACTTTGCAATATATGCACTGAACTGGAGACGACCAGTTGCAGTGTGTATATACCAAGTTCTAGATAGATTACTTATATAAATGACAATAAGTAAAGAACAATGCAATAATACAAATAACTTGTAAGATAACTTGATGAGACAATATGTATTTTTCAATGTGTAATTTATTTATTGATTTAAACAAATTACAAGGTTGATGCGGAACCAAGATAATACACGAATGTAAATATCCTAACAACCTATGAAATACAATTGATCTATACTCGGAATTTCTCAAGACAATCGAGACACTTAAAGTTGTGAAATGTTCCTTTTAGCGATTGAGAGAAGATTGCACAAGTTCACCAAGAATATTGCAGGTTTGCAAAGTGTGAAGTTATTCGTCTTTGTGAAATAACTTTGTGAGATCGAATACTTAAATTCTTGGTTGTGCAATGACTTGTATTTATAGGCAAAGTTAACATTGGGATGTTAACTTTAGCCGTACAAATGTGGTTGGGAGCATTTAAGGAATAGCATTTAATTCCTTAAAAAGCATTGTAAAGTCGCATGTTAAAGTGACTTTACATAACCACCTTTATGTACCTTTTAATACTTAAATAATAAGATAAGGCTTATTATCCGGGTAAAGGTACATAAAGCATATAAGTCAATTCCTCGTAATCAGTGTAAAGCTTTGTAAGGGCTTTCCACTGATGGTCTCCAGTTTGTAACTGACTAGAATGCCAACTGGGCTTCGCTGCCATTGTCATTCTCTATCTTCCATTGTTGTCTTCGACTTCAACTGGAATGCTTCTTCAACTTGGTCAGTTCTCAACTGGAGGAAGTCTTCAGTTGCGTTAACTGTACGGTGCAACTGGACTTCAATATATTTCTCGACAAATCATCTTGGTCACCAGTTTTACTGGGTCACCAGATGCAACTGGTGACTGGTCAGTGTGAACTGGTGACTGGCCAGTTCCAGGTGAACTGGTCCTAACACTTTTCGATTGCCTGGGAAAAAGCAAAGTATAGTGTCTCCCCCTGATGGTTATGTTGGTATATACCTAGATTCCTTCGTGTTTGGCAATGTTAGGTATCCGTTTTCCCTATTCTTCCTTAGCGTGCTTAGTCATTATGGAAATCATTTGTCGCGATGGTACCCTCAAGGTCATGGGAAGATTATGGCTTTTGAGATCATGTGTCGTGCATATGGGGGTGAACCGAGTGTTGATTTGTTTAGGAGGTTTGCAAATATCTGTGATACCGGTGATTGGGTTACTATCCAGAACAGACCAAACAATGCTGGTTGTTTTGAGAGGGGATGAGTAACTATTAGGGACTGGAAGGATCATTTTGTCTTTATGAGTAGCACACTGATCCCCCATGTGTTTGGTACCTTGGTAATTAGGGGGATAATAGAGGATGTGAAGAAGTGTGTTGATCCTATCCCATCTGAGGAAAGTTCGAGTCCTTTGTTTAAGAAAATCAGTGAAAATCGTCTGGTTGTATTAGCATACCCTGATAGTGTTCTCTTCAAAGCTGGGATTATAGATATTTTGCCAGCTGGGGAAGAAGAGATGAATGGTGAGCATGTATTTGCTTTACTGCTTATGCTTCTTCTTATTCGTTGACCTTTTGTTGACGTCATTTATTCTTTCTTTTTGTATACATGAGTTTTATGGATTTTGTGATGAAAGGTGGTCAAGATGTCACGCAATCTTCAGGTGAGGCTGTTGCCAGGCCCCAACCCATGCTCTCTGTTGCACCAAGTGTGAGTCATGTTAAAGGGCTTGAATCATCTCCTTCCAGGAGGGCTGGTTCTTCTGGTGGAGGGTCTCCCCCTGTTGTTGAAGAAGACGATGATGTGGAAATCATAGGTGTAAAAGCAAGTGATTGGAAGGTCCCTGAGGAAGGTATTGGTTCTCGTCTTCGGAAGAGGAAAGACACTGGGTCTCCTTCGTATCCTTCATTGAAGAAAAAGAAAACTAAGTTGAAAGGTATATTTCCTTTTCCTTTTCTTTTCCTTTATTTTTTTTAATACATATATATCTGTTTCTTCTCTTTTTATCTTTGTTTTTGTCTGATCATATGCAGCATATGCCATATTTGATCGTGCAGATGATACTCCCCCGAAATCTTATGATGATGAAGACAGTGTTTCCTTTGACTCCCGTCGTGGTATGAGTGACTTAGGCTTCGTTCAATCATATCATAAGCATGCTCAATGTCAGAGCAATATGAATGTGGTTGTGGAGGAGCGTTTGCAGGCTGCTTGTTCTGACTTTAAAGCCAATACAGCTGAAACTATTGACCAAGCTGTGGCTAGCTACAAGAACACTGATTTCCCATTTGTTGATAAGCTGACCTCCGATCCTACTGCCTCATATAAAGCTATGCACATTGTTCCCGACAAGATTGATCCTGTCTCAACATTTGCTTCGGCAAACATGGATTCATGTTTCCCTCCTGTGGTAACTCCTTTTTCACCATCTTGCCCGGAAACCTCTGCTACTGATGTGGCTGCTCCCTCTTGATTCCTTGATGAAACTGTCGCGTTTGGCCTCCGGCCTTAAAACAATTTATGTTTGCATTTGTACTTTAAACTTCGTGGTCTGGATAACATTACTGTTTTTTGATCCTGCATTGTATGCAGGTTATATGAACATTGCCATGGTTTATGTTGGCCATGGTACTTTTGTTTTTGTAATACTTCAGAATGTGAGATTTTTACGAAGCTCTCACTTCTTTATATTTTGGGTATTTCGAAGGCCTTAAAAGGTCTTTATAAGTTACATGTATTTTGCACAGTGTCGAGGGTATTCCCATTCGATTGTTCTGTGTCTCAGATTCTATGCATGGTTTCGAAGGTGATTTCCTTCGTAATTTCCATGTCTTACTTTTGTTTGCATGCTTCGTAGTAAGAATTTTACTTACGATTTGGCTCTCATGTTATGTAGGCGTCCCTTTGAACATACATTTTTGGCCTTAATAGCATGTCTTTAGTTGATTAATTTGTACGTACATGGTGAAAGTAGTAATACGATAGGGAGCGACCCTTCATATGTGTAGTTAATAAGAGATCATTGTGTGACCTAAAAAACAAAAAATTTTATTAATCACTGTGTGGTTACATAAATTCCTAATAGGATTGCTATTATTTTCCTTAAGGGCGTAACCTATCACATTTATCACTTTTGTGAGAGAAATAAAGGCTACGAAGCAATCTAGGCACATTGTGCCTTTAATCTTGGTCCTCCTTTGTCTCAAAGGATCTAGTGGATTCCTCTGAGTCAAAGGTCTCTGGAAGCTTCACTAGGTCTGAGGTTGATTCTTCGCTCCCTTGGGAGCCTTCGATTTCTGACAATTCTTTGTCTTCTTTATAAATCATGAAGATTGTTTGCTCCGGAGCTTTGTTCCTCTCTTGGCTTCCTTCTTCATCCTTCACTTTAGTGTTTTGCCGAATTTCCACTAATAGGTGATCTAGCTCTCCTTCTTTTATAGCTTTCCTTAGGTTGATGCAATCATTAGTGTCATGACCGTGATCACAGTGGAACTCGCAGTACTCATCATAATTCTTCTTGTTTTTGTTGCTGAGCTTCGGAGGGGGTGCGAAAGTCTTTGTTACCTTTTCTGTTGCTAGGATCGCCCTTGGGGTCTTGGTAAGCTCTGGAAGGATTGCCCTTTCCTTACCTTTGTCTTCCTTGCTGTACGAAGAGTACTTAATTTGGCTATCTTTGTTGTTAAACAAGCTTTGCTTTCTTTTACCTCCGGAGGACTCCCCGTCTTGTGTTGGTCCTCCGATGCTATTAGCCGCGGTGTCCCTGGCGTCTAGCCATGCGTATGCCTTAGCCTTCGTATCTTTAAAAGTCTTCGGGATCTTTTCTACTAGATGTTCGATAAGGGCTCTGCTTCGGCATCCATGAATAAGACCTGATATCCTCTGGGATTCTGGCAAGGTAGGTATCTCCCGAGTTTCATTGGTATACCTATTTATGAAGGCCCTAGTACCTTCCTCTGATCCCTGTTTGATGTTATGAGCTGCGATATGGGTCTTCTTGTGCTTCTTTTGTTGGCTGAAGTGTGCTCAGAATTTCTCTTTCAAATCTGTAAAACCAGTTATTGATCCCTTCGGGAGATTATTAAACCATTCTCTAGCATCACTCTTGAGTACCCAACCGAAGGCTCTGCAAGCTACTGGATCGTTCCATTGTTGCATAGCTGCCACTCCTCTGAATAATTGTAGGAAGTCGTCGGGATCAGTTTTCCCTTCGTATGTCCCTAGGTGGGATGGGCACTTCATATTCTTAGGTAATGGGTACTTTTGTATCCATTCGACTAAGGGTGAGATATTGGATTCATCTTCGAGGGGAAAAAGCTATTCTTGATTCACGCTTACTCCTCCCGTGTTAAGTGTTGCTGCTGGAGTAATGTTGGTTTCCCAAGGATATCCTCCATAATGTGTGTACCACGGAGGGTAGAACGGGTGAGATCCCAATCCAGGCATTGCATGTGAAGGTTGGGGCTCGGAGAGTTGAGGTTGAGCCATTGGGTAGCTTTGAGGGTATCCCGAAGGTCTCGAGCCGTACCTTGGAGGCATCGGAGGTGGCATTCCCCAGTATGGATAGTAATCGAAGGGATGAGGGATTCCTTGGGGGTGGTTATCGTAGAGTCCGTTACGATAGGAGCTCCGGGGATTTTCCCTATTCCTTCTTTGAATAAAACTCTACTTACCATGTTTATCCGATTTAGTTTCCTTAGGAACTTATCCTTTAAGGAGATCGAACTAGGCAAGGATTGTGTTTGTATTTTGGAAAGGATTTATGTTGATCCTTTTGTTATTCGATCGAGTTAAGCACGTTCGTGCTTATGCCCTCCGCGAGGGTGCTTCGTATTGGGTGTCCTTCGTATAGTAATTCGAAGGGGTACATCGTCAATAAAGTATGTGTTTGAGCTCAATGGAAGTAGATATTAACCTGAAACATCCCCCATTTTTGGCATACAGAGCGCAGGTTTCGTAGTTGATCATCCTTATTGGATTCTATTATCGTTATAAAAACGTTCATGTCAATGACCGGGATAGAGGGCAGAGGCGAAGTACTTTCAGAAACGAAAGTGGGTTCTCGATTTTCTTGAATGTAACGATGAGGGACATCATCGAATTTTATTTCTTTCGCAAGCTCTTGTACACTTCTCAGCTGGATTTGTGACAGTGGTTGTGGGGATGACATATTAGAATATGTTGTTACAGTATAATTCTAAGTACTTTGTATGTTTGATTAAGGTACAAGTGGGAGGTTTTTTGGTCGAAGGATAAAGTATGTGTTTGAGCTCAATGGAAGTAGATATTAACCTGAAACATCCCCCATTTTTGGCATACAGAGCGCAGGTTTCGTAGTTGATCATCCTTATTGGATTCTATTATCGTTATAAAAACGTTCATGTCAATGACCGGGATAGAGGGCAGAGGCGAAGTACTTTCAGAAACGAAAGTGGGTTCTCGATTTTCTTGAATGTAACGATGAGGGACATCATCGAATTTTATTTCTTTCGCAAGCTCTTGTACACTTCTCAGCTGGATTTGTGACAGTGGTTGTGGGGATGACATATTAGAATATGTTGTTACAGTATAATTCTAAGTACTTTGTATGTTTGATTAAGGTACAAGTGGGAGGTTTTTTGGTCGAAGGATAAAGTATGTGTTTGAGCTCAATGGAAGTAGATATTAACCTGAAACATCCCCCATTTTTGGCATACAGAGCGCAGGTTTCGTAGTTGATCATCCTTATTGGATTCTATTATCGTTATAAAAACGTTCATGTCAATGACCGGGATAGAGGGCAGAGGCGAAGTACTTTCAGAAACGAAAGTGGGTTCTCGATTTTCTTGAATGTAACGATGAGGGACATCATCGAATTTTATTTCTTTCGCAAGCTCTTGTACACTTCTCAGCTGGATTTGTGACAGTGGTTGTGGGGATGACATATTAGAATATGTTGTTACAGTATAATTCTAAGTACTTTGTATGTTTGATTAAGGTACAAGTGGGAGGTTTTTTGGTCGAAGGATAAATGTATGTGATTTGATAGATGTAAAAATGAACCGAGTCAATAATAACAATACGTGTTGTCTTTGTTTCCTCGGGGCTTGTATGAGTTTGCATCAAAAACATCACGAAGTGAAAACCGGTGGCTCGGCCTTCGTTGATGAGGTTTTTTCTTGTGTCTTTAGTGTTGTAATTGGCACAAGTTTTTTCAACTTTTTTGCAAACTTCGCAGCTAAAGCCCCGAGTAGGATCTAGATGTGTAATTGTTGTATTCTAGATTGTTTGTATTGTACTTTTTGACCGCTAGCATATTGCTAGTTGGTTGTCGTTTATTTAATAAGATAAAAAACAGTTACCAGGACATATATGACTCTCACCAATCAATCGAGACAAATGTACCAATTAATATAAATGGAATGATTAATTTTACACCCCAATTTAAGCCCAAGGTCAAGGTTTGATTCTATACCTTCGAATCACAAATTAAAACAATTGTAAATTGTGACTAGTTTGATCAACGTATGAATATGCATTAATAAAATTTGATTTGATGATGACACATGACAAGTAAAAGTTGGATAGAGATTCCCTCAAGTTATTCCAACTTAAATATATAATAAAGTTGGAAGGATCTTTGACCGTTAATTTTAATTTAAGAGTTAAGATTATCCTAACTATACCCCTCAAATTACTACTAACTTGAGAGAATCTTTACCTGTAAAAGTTATACTTAAAAGAGAAAATGAGTATATAATTTATGTTTCAAAACTAAAACTTTATGCATACTTATAAACCTAACAAATTAATTACATATATCATTAATGATTCAATACAATAACATCATAAAACATGTACAGTTATTATTGGTGCACCTAGGCGGATTTGAAGGTGTTCAACATGCGCAAACGAACATGGACTAGTTTTGTTTAAGGCCCAAAAGTTCAATTATCTGTTCGCTAATATTAAATATTCATACTATAATAACCAACGATTAAAATGTGATATTGTGTTTTTGTTTAGAGTTGCTTATTATAAAAGGTATTTTGTTATTATATAAAACGAGGAAATACGTAAATGATATCGATAACCTTTTGAATTTTCTTTGGTAATGGTTTTTTTTATTTTAATAATAGAAGAACTTCTGCGTATAAAATTCGGTTATTTTGTCTGCATATGCCATCACTGTTATGATTTAACAAATAAAAGAAACAAAAAAATTTCCCAAATACCTTTCACTTAATATAATTTTTTTTAACTAAAGGTCCTTATATTAATGCATCACATGGCCTCTAAAATCCATGGGACGGACCTGGGTGCACCTTCCTAAAGATAATAATAAAATTTTGGGGTTAATGCACCACATTCTTCGAACTCGAGTTAATTTTGGGTTAACTATTATTTTTTAAGAATTTATCGAACATTATTTTTTACACTTTGAGTAGATATTATGCTATAATTTTCTTATACGAGTGTTTAATATGAACTTAACGTTGTCCCGGCACTTCGCACGTTCTTTGTCGCTGCATCGCGCAGATTCCCATGTAGTTTACTGTAGCAGATATTATATCCTCTCATTTTATATTTAACCAGTCTTAATACTCGTACGATGTGCAGATTGATTATATATATATATATACAGTGACGGATTTAGGATTTCAACTCATAGGGATCCATAAAGCCGGCTTGGTTAAAAGGATAAATGAGTCATTTGGATCGGGTCGGTGAACAAAAAACAATTAATTTTAGACATTTGTCGTGATTATCCTTTAATAAATCACACTGTCCTTTTTTAGTTAAACTTTCCATTATATATGTTGAAATTAAAAATTATAAGAACCTAAGATTCAATAAAATTTCATAAATATAGGTATATTAAAGGGCTTTTAGCTTGGAAAATACATCAACTTGTCACTTTTTACTTTATTGGGGTCGCAACAAAAAAGTGTCCTATCTTGGGGGAAAAAACCGGCTAAACCAACTATGTTGGACCCGATACACGGTAGCCGGTCATTTTGAATTTCGAAATGCATTTTGTATTTAATTTTCGCCAGGTGGATGCCATGTCACTTATCCACTAACTAATATTTATATATATACGTATACATACATGTTTGGATCGTTTTCATCGATCCCACCACACACAGTCACACACTCTTTTTCTCCCGCCCCCCTTTTTCTTTCACATAAAATCATAAACCCTAAAATCACAAAACTAGATTAAATCATATATTAATCGTATGGAGACCACCACGTAACTCGAATCGTTGTTGTTTTTGTCGACATCGTTGTCAGGTATGGATTTTCTTTTAAAAACTAGGGTTTCACCGATCGTTTGGGGAAGATGCATGGATTTTATTGAAATTCGAGATATTAATAATAAAATATGTAAATAATATTTCTTTTATAGTTTCTGTTAATAATTTATTAATTAATTTCATGTTCTTGTATGTTATACAGGATGGGTGAAAGAGGTTACGACTTGACTATCCACTTCGACGGTTCGTTTGAACATCAACCACTTAGGTACACTCATGAAATTGTTTTACCTTTGTTCACCCCTATCAGGGGTTATGATGAACTATTAGGTTGGTTAGAAGAGCAATGTGGCCAGTCTTTCAACAACATGTATTTTCTAATACCATAAAATGAACTTGAGTCTGGGTTGGTTAAAATTGATGGTCAGGCAGAAGTTGATATGTTGTTTGATTTGGCGTACTCTTATGGTAGAATTCATATATATTTAGACCATTTCTTTGATGACCTGAGTAAGTATTTAGTTGTTCCTTCAAAAGCAAATGAAGGGGATGTATCAGATGAGGGTAATGATGTGGATGGTAATTCCATTAGGGTAGAGGATTACTTGATATCTCAGAGTCAACCACCTGCAACTCAACCTAGTCAACCACATACTAATCTAGGTGAACCAAGTCAACCTACTTTACCTAATGAAATTGCAGAGGATGCAACACATGTTGTGTCTAGTGGTAGTAGTAGTGACACTGGTGAGTCTACTAATTGCAAGTCACAAGGGGAAGAAGTATTGGCAGGTGAACCCAAGGTGGGTGAAAATGTGGGTGATGATCAGTATTCTACTAGTGATGAGGAATATGAGCCAAATGAGTCTAGTGACAGTGAGAGTGATGATGCTGTATCTGTTGACTATCTTTCTGAAGGTGAAGATGAATTAAGGGAGTTTAGGTTAATGAGAGCTGCTGCTAAGAAGAAACCTAAGCCTACTAGACAACCTAAACTAGGAGTCAATACAAATGCAGAGATTCCAGAAGTTGTGGCTGAACATGAGGAGTTCATGCAAGAGTTAGCTCAAAAATTGAAAGGGGCAGATGATGATGATCAGGATCTATTCAAGAAGATTGAGAGCCTTGACAAGTGGCCAGTTCATAACCATACCATACATTGGAGACAGAAAAGACCCATAGTAGGGGAAAGATATGTTAACCATCAACAATTTAGGGAGATGATGACATATTATGCAATTGCTAATGGGTTCAACATCTGGTTTGAGAAGTCAACACAGAAGAAATGTGTAGCCAGATGTGGACAAAGACCACCACAACCACTCAAAGAACCAGAATTAGGAAAACAAAGAAAGCAACATAGGTATCCTGCTGCCAAAAGAGGTGAAGAACCAAAGTGTCCTTGGAGATGTTTTGCACAGAAAATGAAAACTGAAGATTCATTCCAGATCACATCATTGAATGATGAGCATACATGTGTGAGAAATTTTAGGTTTGGGTCACTTGTGAACTATAAGTGGATAGGGAAAGTTTTTGGTGACAGAATAAGAGCCAATCCTGATATTAAGTTAGTTGCTATATCTGACATGGTTATGAAGAAATATAAGTGTGTGGTTACTCCCAATCAGGCTAGGATGGCCAAGACTTATGCACTACATGAGTATGAGAAGTCACTGGAGGAACATTATGCCATGCTTAGATCATATGCACAAGAATTGTTAGAATCTGATGTGACCAATTTATATAGATCGCCCACATCATTATTGGCCTTTTCCGTATATGTTTTGAGTCAATTTTGTATGCATTTGGCGCGTTTATGGTGTTTGTTAGTGCTTTCAGGTTCTTAGCAGGTTTTGCGTCATTTGGTACATTTTCTGACGATTTTAGGCCAAGATGTTGATCCGAGTGTTCGAGAGATGTTGATAAAGAAGAACAAAGATTTCAGCAAGATTTGACTGCGCCGCAGTGGCAGGAATGCTGCCCTACTGCGCCGCAGCCATTGATGAAGAAGACACATTATTTCCAGGGACTTTTCATTGCGCCGAAGTGGGAGGGATGCTGCCCCACTGCGCCGCAGTCGCAATTGGATCAAGAATAAAATATTTCCAGTGGATTACCACTGCGCCGCAGTGGGAGTATTCACACCCCACTGCGCCGCAGTCACCATAAGGACAGAATTCCAGGGACCTGCCACTGCGCCGCAGTGGGAGCACACCATACTCACTGCGCCGCAGTGAGTGCTCGGGGAAATCAGGGTTACAGCCTCTTTGCGTATAAAAAGAAAAAAAACCCTATTTTCCCAATCATCAAATTTTCTTTCTAGGAGCTGTTCTACCGCGAATTCTTCGAAGGATCATCTCAGATTTCATCATTGGATTCATTGAAGATTCAAGAACACCCATCTAGATCGTATCTAATTTTCTGTCTTGCAATTTACATTCAACAATCATTGGTACAATATGTTCTCTTTCTATTTCGTTTGTTATTTTCAAATTAGCATGAGTGGCTAGATTTCCAATCATCCACTTTGATGAAACTTGACGAATGATATGATTGCAATATTTTAATTCAAGAGTTGATTAAATTATCGTTGTGTCGTGATCTTTATCAATTAATTCCTTGTAATTTATTCTTTTGATGTTGATGGTGTATGTGTTCATCGTTAGTGGTACTAGGTGAATATGTTTATCATTGCAATTCGATTGTCTATGGTCGTTTGTCACCGGTTCATGGTATGACGGTGAATGTCAAATCTATAATAGGAATTAATCGGTAAACGTGTTTAGAAATGGTTGGTGGTACCACGTTTTCATTCACATAGGCATAATTGGTAATTGGATAATCAAGCAAACTAATTGTTGGGGAGATTTTCTAGGCATTGGTGGTACCGGCTTGGGTAATTCAACTAGCAACTTAGGTGTTGGGGTGATTTGCGAGCGGTTGGTGGTACCACGCGAGCATTTTTATCCTTTCACGATTATCTTGTCAACTCTAAATAATTTGATCTTAAACGTGTGCAATCATAACTGAAGTCAAGTAAATTCGAAGTGGATGATCTTTATTTATATTGTTTGAACTTTCTTTACTTTCAATTGTCTTGTTATTTAAATTTCTTTAATTTCAAATTGTCAAAGTGAGGTAGCGATTTGGCTATGGTTCCATCCTTATTCTAAAACCACTTTAGTAAACAATTATTTCAAAACCAATCCCCGCGAACGATCTCGGACTTACTACTTACTATACTATATGCGATCAGGTCCACTGCCTGAAAGTGTGTAGTAGTCGGTTTTTAGTGGGTACTTATTTATAAATTTTACAAACTCGATTTCACGCATCAAGTTTTTGGCGCCGCTGCCGGGGATTGTGTGCCGATTTAGTTGTTAATTTAGTGGTTTGATCCTTTCTTACGCGTGAGGAAGTTACTTGTTTTATTAGTTTAGTTTTCTTTTCTTATCACAGTTGCATTTGACGTGTTTGTGTTAGTTGTGTGTTTGCAGGCATATTTCTTTAGTTGATGAACTTGCGTTCTTCGGGTCTACCTTTGAATAGTCCTTTGTCTACTCCGAGAAGACCAAGAGGGCGTCAGTTTAACTTCACTGAACCCACAACACCAATACCAACACCGTTTTCACCTATAGCTAAACCCACTCCTGATTCGGACGAGGAAGGGTTTTATTTAGACGAATTTTTCCATTTAGAAGTTAAGCAAGAAGAGATGGGTGACGAACAACCAAGGGATCCAAATGACACTCGCTATGGCGAGAGGGTTCGAACTATTCCAACTAGCCGTGGCTCCGCCATTAGACCACCGGCCATTGATCACACTTTCAATTTGAAAGGGAATCATCTTAAGAGCATAGAAGAGCATCAATTTGATGGAAAAAGGAAATGGGATCCTTACCAACACTTGGATAGGTTTGAAAAGCTGGCTCGGCTTTATCAATATGGTCAAAATCAAATGAATGCCGTGAAACTTGAGACATTTCCCATGTCAATCACTGGAGAAGCACTTGATTGGTTCAATGATCTTCCAGAAAATTCAATCACTACTTGGAACCAACTTAAGGAGGCTTTCATTGGTGAGTTTTATTCACTTAGAACTCAAAGAAAGTTGGAGAATATGATTAGGTCGTTTGAACAAGATGATGGAGAAGATGTTGCAGCTTGGGTTCGTTTCAAGGAGATGTTGAGAAATTGTCCAGGTCACAATTTGACTAAGGAACAATATGTGGAGCTTTTCTTTGATGGGTTGAATAAGAAGTCTAAACGAGAATTGGGATATGCTTTTGGGGGTAGTTTCAATAACATTACACCCAATGAAGGCTATCAAATCTTGGAAGACATGGCAAAGGATAACTCAAATATGGATGATGAAAGGTTCTTGAAGAATGAAAGAAAGATGAAGAAAGGAACTAACCAAGGGAGAGTTGCTAAGGTTGAAGCTAGCAACGATTCAGGGGTTATTGGAGAGATTAAGGCGCTATCTGAGCGCATGGATAGGAGCTTTGCTGCTCAAGAGACTAGGTTTGGAGCAATTGAGAGGGATGTTAAGGTCATAGCCGATGGGTGTGATCATTGTGGTGATATGCACTATTCTGATGAGTGTCCAAATCGGGCACCCGAAGATGTGAACTATGTTCAGAATCAACCCCAAGGGAGCTACCACCGCAACACCGGTTTCCAGAACCGGCCTTCAGGTAATTCTTCTTATAACTCTCCTTTTCAGGCTAATGCTCCTCGTTTTTCAGGTAACAGGTGGCAAAGAGATAATTATCAGAATCAGCCACAACAACAGACTCAGCAAGGACAAGGATCAGGTTCTTCTTCTTCTAATGCCGATCCTAATGCCGAGTTGAGGGAGATGATGAAGCAGTTGGCTAGTAATCAAGTTGAAACAAACACTAGCATTCAAATGATCAGGGATGATACTAAGGCTTTGAGTGAGAGGTTGGATCAGATAAGCGGGAAGGTGGAGATAAACATGAAAAATCAGGGTGCTAATTTCAAGGATCTCGAAAGTAGGATGGCAGCTCTTGCTAGGCCCACGGGGACTCTTCCTAGCAACACACAGCAGAATCCTAGACCTCAGTTTAATTCGGGACAGTTTAGTCAGGTACAGAAATACACTCCACCTCCAGTCCGTAATGAGCAAGCCAAAGCCATCACCACTCGTACTGGTAGGTCTTATGACCCACCTCCTATTCCTAATGTTGTTGTTTCAGATGTGCAGGATAACGGGGGTGATGATACCGATGTTGATGAAGAAATAGTGATGGAGGAAGATTCGACCGTGAAGACTCCGGTCACTCCATCAAAACCGGCTGTGGTTCCAGAGGTTAAACCATACAAGCCGAAGATACCATTTCCACAGAGGTTCAGGAAAGCAAAGCTGAAGGAGCAATATAACAAGTTTGTGGACATGATCAAAAATGTTCATATTAATGTTCCTTTAGTTGATCTTATTAAGGGATGCCCAATTATGCTAAGTTCATTAAGGAGCTTGTGACAGACAAAGGGAAGTTTGAAGAGGCAAAGGCTACTTTTATTAATGCCGAGTGTTCTGCTATCTTGCAGAACCGCATTCCACCAAAGCTTGAAGACCCAGGGAGTTTTCTTATCACTTGCTCTATTAGAACTATTATTTGTAAAGCCTTAGCTGATTTAGGGGCTAGCATCAATTTGATGCCTTACTCGGTTTATGCCAAGTTGTCATTGGGAGTCCTTCGCCCTACTCGTATGAGTATAAGACTTGCTGACCATTCTTTTCAGTATCCCATTGGGATTGTTGAAAACATTAGTGTCAGAGTGGGCCATATTGTTTTTCTAGTTGACTTCGTTATCCTCAAAATGGAGGAAGATACGAAGGTCCCTCTTATTCTTGGACACCCATTCCTTAATACCGCGGATGCTATCATCCGTGTGAAGGATAAGGAGATTTCCTTAGGCGTAGGAACTGATAGGATTGTGTTTAATGTTGAAAAGTCTATCAAGCATTCTTATTCTAATGATGAGACTTGTTTCAGGATTGATGTCATTGATGATGCATTGGATCAAGAATTTCAGGAATTCATGGAGACAAATATTGGAGAGGAAGAGATCGCTAATTTAGGATCTGGAGAAATTACTGATGAAGCTTTGTTTGCAGAGGTCATGGCACTAACTTGGATGAATCACCTACCGAGGATGAGACTTTTGAGGAGGTAGTTGCTGACGGGAGTTCAAGGGTACCTAACTCTGTTGATGTACCACCTACTGACTTGGAGCTCAAGCCGCTTCCAGACCATCTAGAGTATGCATATCTGTCAGGTGAGTCTTCTCTTCCAGTGGTTATCTCGTCCTCACTCTCGAGTGACAAGAAAGACCGTCTCATGTCTGTTCTTAAAGCCCACAAGCGGGCTTTTGCTTGGAAGACCACAGATATTCCAGGTGTTAGTCCTAATTTCTGCCAGCATAAGATTGATTTTCTTGATGATGTTAAGCCCGTTGTTCAGAGACAAAGGCAACTGAATCCTAATATGAAGGAGGTTGTTAAGAAAGAGGTAATTAAGCTTCTTGATGCAGGAATCATTTTTCCTATTGCCGATAGTCCATGGGTAAGTCCTGTCCACTGTGTGCCCAAAAAGGGGGGCATGACAGTCATTGAAAATGATAATAAGGAGCTTTTGGCCACTAGGACTATTACGGGTTGGGGTTTGTATAGATTACCGTAAGCTTAATGATGCCACCCGTAAGGATCATTTTCCCCTTCCTTTTATTGATCAAATGTTGGAACGTCTTGCAGGGAATGAATATTTTTGTTTCTTAGACGGGTTTTCCGGGTACTTTCAAATACCCATTGATCCCAAGGATCAAGAGAAACCACTTTCACTTGTCCATTTGGCACTTTTGCTTATCGGCGAATGCCGTTTGGTTTGTGTAATGCCCCTGACACCTTTCAAAGGTGCATGATTGCTATTTTCCAGGACATGCTTGAAACTTCCATGGAAGTTTTCATGGATGATTTTTCAGCTTTTGGGGATTCTTTTCATTCATGTTTGAGTAATTTGGATAGGATGTTGGAACGGTGTGAGAGGGCACACCTTGTTTTGAATTGGGAGAAGTGCCATTTTATGGTCACTGAGGGTATTGTGTTAGGGCATAAAGTGTCTAAGGCCGGGATTGAGGTTGATCGGGCTAAGATAGATGTAATTGCCAAATTACCCCCGCCTTCCAATGTGAAAGGGGTAAGGAGTTTTCTTGGACATGCAGGTTTTTATCGTCGATTTATTAAGGATTTCTCTAAGATTACTCGTCCTATGACCCACTTGTTGGAAAAGGACGTTCCTTTTGTTTTTGATGATGCTTGTTTGAGTGCTTTTCAGGTATTGAAGGAGAAGTTGACTTATTCTCCTATCATGGTAGCTCCAGATTGGGAATTGCCTTTCGAGTTGATGTGTGATGCAAGTGACTATGCTGTGGGAGTTGTGCTAGGGCAAAGGGTTGAGAAACATTTCAAACCCATTTACTTTGCTAGTAAGACCTTGAACCCCGCCCAGCAAAATTACACCACTACAGAAAAGGAGTTGCTTGCAGTGGTCTTTGCATTTGATAAGTTTAGATCATATCTTGTTTTGAGTAAGACCATAGTTTTCACTGACCATTCAGCCCTTAAGTACCTGTTCTCGAAACAGGATGCTAAACCCAGGCTTATCCGTTGGATTCTTTTGTTGCAAGAATTTGACATTGAGATAAAGGATAAGAAAGAGGCTGAAAATTTGGCTGCCGACCATTTGAGTCGTTTGGAAGATCCTCACCGGGAGGAACTTCGTGATGGGGAGATCAATGATCACTTCCCCGATGAGTCTTTAATGTTTATCTCTAACTCTGATGAAGCTCCTTGGTTTGCAGATATAGCTAATTATTTGGTTGCAGGTGAGATACCTAATGATTTCACATCCCAGCAGAAGAAGAAGCTCATATCGGATGTTAAGTATTATTTTTGGGACCATCCATACTTGTTTCGTGTTTGTGCAGATGGTATGTTTAGGAGATGTGTTGCTGGAGCTGAGACTAGAGAGATTTTGGATGCGTATCACTACGGGCCAACCGGGGGTCATTATGGACCTTCAGTGACGGGTAAGAAAGTTTTTGATGCAGGTTTCTATTGGCCAACAATTTTCAAGGAGGCCCAGACTTTGGTTGAGACTTGTGACATCTATCAGCGACAGGGGAACATCACTAAACGGGATGAGATGCCTCAACAGAGCATTCAGGTATGTAAGGTATTTGATGTCTGGGGTATAGACTTTATGGGACCATTCCCACCGTCTAATAAGTTTCAGTACATTCTTGTCGCCGTTGACTACGTGTCTAAATGGGCCGAAGCCAAGGCTTTGCCCACGAATGACGCGCGTGTAGTCATTGATTTCTTGAAACAGTTGTTTTGTCGTTTTGGTTGCCCTAGAGCTTTGATTAGTGACCGTGGTACCCATTTTGCAAACCATCAATTAGCCAAAGTGATGAAGAGGTATGGTGTTGTCCACTATTTTTCTGTTAGGTCCAGATTTACTGGACTCGCTCCAGACTCGACTACTGGAGCCTTACTGAAGATCTGTCCAGAAACGTGTTCTACTGGACCTACTCCAGACTTGGAATCTGGAGTCCCTCTGAATATTTGTCCAGAAATAATGGAAGACCAGTGAGCAAATACTTGTATAGGAAATCTGGAGTATTCTCCAGATTAGCTCACTGGACTTCACCCCAGTCCAGATCTACTCTACTGAAGACGTTCTCACTGAAGTCAAAGACTGAAGTCAGAATAAAGAAGACTGACAAATAGCGGAGTCCACTGGAAGTCTTACCAGATCTTGTACTGGGATTGTCAGTGTTCTAGACCTTACAAGTCTGAACACTGATATCGAGTAATTGACTTTTGCCTTTACACACTTTCCAAAGAACAATCCACTTGTTCTTTCCAAAAGTTTATACGTGTGTAAAGGTGGTTGGTTAAAAGAATAAAGTCATATTGATGTGACTTTATCCTTGTACCATTAACCAATGCATTTAATGTTCTTGTCGGATTCATTAAATGCATGCAACCATATTTGTACGGCACAAAATTCACTGGTGAATTTTTTTGCCTATAAATACAAAGTCATTTCCTTGAGAAAAATACTTTTACACATTTTGCATTAGAGTGAATTTGTCTAAATACTCTCGATCTTAAACAGGGATACTTCACAACTTTAAGTATCTCGATCCAAAAAGAGTTATTTGACAAATATAGATCATTTGTAATTCATAGGTTGTTAGATACATACTTATTTGTACAATCCGGTCAAACCCAAATTATACGCTTCACTGGAGCTATTAGTAAGTGGTTGACGGTCATATCTAACATATGAGTTGACTTTGTTGAAGAGGAAATCTAGGGTTTTGGATATGAATTGACGGAGTTTTAGAGACAGAGAGTTGGTGAGGCGAGAGAAAGCGAAGAATCGGCCCTTGAAGAAGAGACGATGGTTCATGAGAATGTAACAAAACCCCCCACTGCAAAAATAAAGTCAACTCATATCCAAAACCCTAGATTTTTGCAGTGGGGGGTTTTGTTACATTC